>JANJGN010001339.1:0-142500 GCA_026770705.1 Isurus oxyrinchus
AGTGGGTGGGGGAGTGGGTGGGGAGTGGGTGAGTGAGTGAGTGGGGGAGTGAGTGGGTGGGGGAGTGGGTGGGGAGTGGGTGAGTGAGTGAGTGGGGGAGTGAGTGGGTGGGGGAGTGAGTGGGTGGGGGAGTGGGTGGGGGAGTGGGTGAGTGAGTGAGTGTGGGAGTGAGTGGGGTGGGGGAGTGAGTGGAGGAGTGGGGGGAGTGAGTGGGTGGGGGAGTGAGTGGGTGGGGGAGTGAGTGGGGGAGTGGCGGAGTGAGTGGGGGAGTGGGTGGGTGAGTGGGGGGAGTGGGGGAGTGAGTGGGTGGGGGGAGTGAGTGGGTGGGGGAGTGAGTGGGTGGGGGAGTGAGTGGGTGGGGGGGAGTGAGTGGGGGAGTGGGTGGGTGAGTGAGTGAGTGGGGGAGTGAGTGGGTGGGGGAGTGATGTGTGGGTGGGGGAGTGAGTGGGTGTGGGAGTGAGTGGGGGGAGTGGGTGGGGTGAGTGAGTGGGGTGGGGGAGTGAGTGGGTGGGGGAGTGAGTGGGTGGGGGAGTGAGTGGAGGAGTGGGGGAGTGAGTGGGTGGGGGAGTGAGTGGGTGGGGGAGTGGGTGGGGAGTGGGTGAGTGAGTGAGTGGGGGAGTGAGTGGGTGGGTGAGTGAGTGGGTGGGGGAGTGGGTGGGGAGTGGGTGAGTGAGTGAGTGGGGGAGTGAGTGGGTGGGGGAGTGAGTGGAGGAGTGGGGGAGTGAGTGGGTGGGGGAGTGAGTGGGTGGGGGAGTGAGTGGGGGAGTGGCGGAGTGAGTGGGGGAGTGGGTGGGTGAGTTGGGGAGTGGGGGAGTGAGTGGGTGGGGGAGTGAGTGGGTGGGGGAGTGAGTGGGGGGAGTGGCGGAGTGAGTGGGGGAGTGGGTGGGTGAGTGGGGGAGTGGGGGAGTGGGGGAGTGAGTGGGTGAGTGAGTGGGTGGGAGAGTGGGGGAGTGAGTGTGGGTGAGTGAGTGGGTGGGAGAGTGGGGGAGTGAGTGGGGGAGTGGGGGAGTGGGTGGGTAGGGGAGTGAGTGGGGGAGTGGGGAGAGTGAGTGGGGCAGAGAGTGGGTGGGGGGAGTGCGTGAGGGAGTGGGTGGGTGAGTGAGTGGGTGAGTAGGTGAGTGAATGAGTGGGTGGGGGGAGTGAGTGGGTGAGGGAGTGTGTGAGTGAGTGGGTGGGTGAGTGAGTGGGGGGGAGTGAGTGGGCGGGGGAGTGAGTGGGGGAGTGAGTGGGTGGGGGAGTGGGTGGGGAGTGGGTGAGTGAGTGAGTGGGGGAGTGAGTGGGGTGGGGGAGTGGGTGGGGAGTGGGTGAGTGAGTGAGTGGGGGAGTGAGTGGGTGGGGGGAGTGGATGGGGAGTGGGTGAGTGAGTGAGTGGGGGAGTGAGTGGGTGGGGGGGAGTGAGTGGGTGGGGGAGTGGGTGGGGAGTGGGTGAGTGAGTGAGTGTGGGAGTGAGTGGGTGGGGGGGAGTGAGTGGAGGAGTGGGGGAGTGAGTGGGTGGGGGAGTGAGTGGGTGGGGGGAGTGAGTGGGGGAGTGGCGGAGTGAGTGGGGGAGTGGGTGGGGTGAGTGGGGGAGTGGTGGAGTGAGTGGGTGGGGGAGTGAGTGGGTGGGGGAGTGAGTGGGGGAGTGGCGGAGTGAGTGGGGGAGTGGGTGGGTGAGTGGGGGAGTGGGGGAGTGGGGGAGTGAGTGGGGTGAGTGAGTGGGTGGGAGAGGGGGGGGAGTGAGTGGGTGAGTGGGTGGGTGGGAGAGTGAGGGAGGTGAGTGGGGGAATGGGGGAGTGGGGGAGTGAGTGGGGGAGTGAGTGGGTGAGTGGGTGGGTGGGTGAGTGGGGGAGTGAGTGGGGGAGTAGGTGGGTGGGAGAGTGGCGGGGGTGAGTGGGGGAGTGGGTGGGTGGGAGAGTGGGGGAGTGAGTGGGGGAGTGGGGTAGGTGAGGGAGTGAGTGGGGGAGTGGGTGGGTGAGTGGGGGAGTGAGTGGGGGAGTGGGTGGGTGAGTGGGGGAGTGAGTGGGGGAGTGGGGGAGTGAGTGGGTGAGTGGGGTGGGTGGGAGAGTGAGGGAGTGAGTGGGGGAGTGGGGGAGTGAGTGGGGGAGTGGGGGAATGGGTGGGCAGGGGAGTGAGTGGGGGAGTGGGTGGGGGAATGGGTGGGTGAGTGAGTGGGTGAGTAGGTGAGTGAGTGAGTGGGTGGGGGAGTGAGTGGGTGGAGGAGTGCATGAGGGAGTGGGTGGGTGAGTGAGTGGGTGAGTAGGTGAGTGAGTGAGTGGGTGGGGGGAGTGAGTGGGTGGAGGAGTGCATGAGGGAGTGGGGTGGGTGAGTGAGTGGGGGAGTGAGTGGGGGAATGGGGGGAGTGAGTGGGTGGGAGAGTGGGAGGGTGGAGTGGGGGAGTGGGGGAGTGAGTGGGGGAGTGGGTGGGTGGGAGAGTGGGGGAGTGAGTGGGTGAGTGGGTGGGTGGGAGAGTGGGGGAGTGAGTGGGGCAGTGGGTGGGGTGGGAGATTGGGGGGAGTGAGTGCAGGAGTGGGTAGGTGAGTGGGGGAGTGGGGAAGTGGGGGAATGGGGGAGTGAGTGGGCGGGGGAGTGAGTGGAGGAGTGGGGAGTGCGTGGGTGGGGGAGTGAGTGGGGGAGTGGGTGGGGGAATGGGTGAGTGAGTGAGGGAGTGGGGGGAGTGGGTGGGTAGGGGAGTGAGTGGGGGAGTGGGTGGGGGAATGGGTGAGTGAGTGAGGGAGTGGTGGAGTGGGTGGTTAGGGGAGTGAGTGGGGGAGTGGGGGGAGTGGGTGGGCAGGTGCGTGAGTGGGAGAGTGGGGGAGTGAGTTGGGGAGTGAGTGGGTGAGTAGGTGAGTGAGTGGGTGAGTAGGTGAGTGAGTGGGTGAGTAGGTGAGTGAGTGGGTGGTTGGGGGAGTGAGTGGGTGAGTGGGGAAGTGGGTGGGTGGGGGAGTGAGTGGGGGAATGGGGGAGTGAGTGGTGGGGGATGTGGGTGGGGAGTGGTTGAGTGAGTGTGTGGGGGAGTGAGTGGGCAGGGGAGTGAGAGGGGGAGTGAGTGGGTGGGGGAAGTGAGTGGGTGGGGTAGTGAGTGGGGGAGTGGGGGAGTGGGGTGGGTGGGGGAGTGAGTGGGGGAATGGGGGAGTGAATGGGTGGGGTAGTGAGTGGGGGAGTGGGTGAGTGGGGGAGTGAGTGGGGGAATGGGGGAGTGAATGGGTGGGGTAGTGAGTGGGGGAGTGGGGTGAGTGGGGGAGTGAGTGGGGGAGTGGGTGGGTGGGAGAGTGGGTGGGTGAGTGTGGGAGTGGGTGGGTGGGAGAGTGGGTGGGTGAGTGGGGGAGTGAGTGGGGGAGTGAGTGGGGGAGTGGGTGGGTGGGAGAGTGGGGGCGTGAGTGGGGAGTGGGGTGGGGTGGGAGAGGTGGGGAAGTGAGTGGGGGAGTGGGTGGGTTGGAGAGTGGGGGAGTGGGAAGTGGGGGGAGTGGGGGAGTGAGTGGGCGGGGGAGTGAGTGGGCGGGGGAGTGAGTGGGGGAGTGGTGGAGTGAGTGGGCGGAGGAGTGAGTGGGGGAGTGGGGGAGTGGGTGGGTAGGGGAGTGAGTGGGGAGAGTGGGTGGGGGAATGGGGGTAGTGAGTGGGGGAGTGTGGGAGTGGGTGGGCAGGGGGAGTGAGTGGGTGGGCAGGGGAGTGAGTGGGGAGTGGGGGAGTGAGTGGGGCAGAGAGTGGGTGGGGGAGTGCGTGAGGGAGTGGGTGGGTGAGTGAGTGGGTGAGTAGGTGAGTGAATGAGTGGGTGGGGGAGTGAAGTGGGGTGAGGGAGTGCATGAGGGAGTGGGTGGGTGAGTGAGTGGGGGAGTGAGTGGGCGGGGGGAGTGAGTGGGGGAGTGAGTGGGTGGGGGAGTGAGTGGGTGGGGGAGTGGGTGGGGGAGTGGGTGAGTGAGTGAGTGGGGGAGTGAGTGGGTGGGGGAGTGGATGGGGAGTGGGTGAGTGAGTGAGTGGGGGGAGTGAGTGGGTGGGGGAGTGGGTGGGGAGTGGGTGAGTGAGTGAGTGGGGGAGTGAGTGGGTGGGGGAGTGGGTGGGGAGTGGGTGAGTGAGTGAGTGGGGGGAGTGAGTGGGTGGGGGAGTGAGTGGGTGGGGGAGTGGGTGGGGAGTGGGTGAGTGAGTGGGGGGAGTGAGTGGGTGGGGGAGTGAGTGGAGGAGTGGGGGAGTGAGTGGGTGGGGGAGGTGAGTGGGTGGGGGAGTGAGTGGGGGGAGTGGCGGAGGTGAGTGGGGGAGTGGGTGGGTGAGTGGGGAGTGGGGGAGTGAGTGGGTGGGGGGGAGTGGAGTGGGTGGGGGAGTGAGTGGGGGAGTGGCGGAGTGAGTGGGGGAGTGGGTGGGTGAGTGGGGGAGTGGGGGAGTGAGTGGGGAGTGAGTGGGTGGGAGAGTGGGGGAGTGAGTGAGTGAGTGGGTGGGTGGGTGAGTGGAGGATTGAGTGGGGGAGTGGGTGGGTGGGAGAGTGGGGGAGTGAGTGGGGGAGTAGGTGGGTGGGAGAGTGGGGGGGGTGAGTGGGGGGAGTGGGGTGGGTGGGAGAGTGGGGAGTGAGTGGGGGAGTAGGTAGGTGAGGAGTGAGTGGGGGAGTGGGGTGGGGGTGAGTGGGGGAGTGAGTGGGGGGAGGTGGGGGAGGGAGGTGGGGTGAGTGGGTGGGTGGGAGAGTGGGGGAGTGAGTGGGTGAGTGGTGTGGGTGGGAGAGTGGGGGAGTGAGTGGGGGAGTGGGGGAGTGGGTGGGTAGGGGAGTGAGTGGGGGGAGTGGGTGGGGGAATGGGGGAGTGAGTGGGGGAGTGGGGGAATGGGTGGGCAGGGGAGTGAGTGGGGGAGTGGGGGAGTGAGTCAGGCAGTGAGTGGTGTGGGGGGAGTGCGTGAGGGAGTGGGTGGGTGAGTGAGTGGGTGGAGTAGGGTGAGTGAGTGAGTGGGTGGGGGAGTGAGTGGGTGGAGGAGTGGGTGAGGGAGTGGGTGGGTGAGTGAGTGGGGGAGTGAGTGGGGGAGTGGTGTAGTGGTTGGGTGGGGGAGTGAGTGGGGGAATGGGGGAGTGGGGGGAGTGAGTGGGGGATGTGAGTGGGTGGGGAGAGTGGGGAGTGATGTGAGTGAGTGGGTGGGTGGGTGAGTGGAGGCTTGAGTGGGGGAGTGGGTGGGTGGGAGAGTGGGGGGAGTGAGTGAGGGAGTAGGTGGGTGGGAGAGTGGGGGGGGGTGAGTGGGGGAGTGGGTGGGTGGGAGATTGGGGGAGTGAGTGCAGGAGTGGGGTAGGTGAGTGGGGGAGTGGGAAGTGGGGGAGTAGGGGAGTGAGTGGGCGAGGGAGTAAGTGGAGGAGTGGGGGAGTGCGTGGGTGGGGGAGTGAGTGGGGGAGTGGGTGGGGGAATGGGTGAGTGAGTGAGGGAGTGGGGGAGTGGGTGGGTAGGGGGAGTGCGTGGGGGAGTGGGGGGAGTGGGTGGGCAGGGGCGTGAGTGGGAGAGTGGGGGAGTGAGTTGGGGAGTGAGTGGGTGAGTAGGTGAGTGAGTGGGTGGGTGGGGGAGTGAGTGGGTGAGTGGGGGAAGTGGGTGGGTGGGGGAGGTGAGTGGGGGAATGGGGGAGTGAGTGGGTGGGGTAGTGAGTGGGGGAGTGGGGGAGTGGTGGGTGGGGGAGTGAGTGGGGGAGTGAGTGGGGAGTTGGGTAGTGGGTGGGTGGGGGAGTGAGTGGGGGAATGGGGGATTGAGTGGGTGGGGGAGTGAGTGGGGGAGTGGGTGGGTGGGGGGGAGTGACTGGGGGAATGGGGGAGTGAATGGGTGGGGTAGTGAGTGGGGGAGTGGGTGAGTGGGGGAGTGAGTGGGGGAATGGGGGAGTGAGTGGGTTGGAGAGTGGGGGGAGTGAGTGTGGGAGTGGGTGGGTGGGAGAGTGGGTGGGTGAGTGGGGCAGTGGGTGTGTGGGAGAGTGGGGGAGTGAGTGGGGGAGTGAGTGGGTGGGAGAGTGGGGGAGTGAGTTGGGGAGTGGGTGGGGTGGGAGAGTGGGGGGAGTGAGTGCAGGAGTGGGTGGGTGAGTCGGGGAGTGGGGAAGTGGGGGAGTGGGGGAGTGAGTGGGCGGGGGAGTGAGTGGGAGAGTGGGGGAGTGGGTGGGAAGGGGAGTGAGTGGGGGGAGTGGGTGGGGGAATGGGGGAGTGAGTGGGGGAGTGTGGGAGTGGGTGGGCAGGGGAATGAGTGGGGGAGCGGGGGGAGTGAGTGGGGCAGTGAGTGGGTGGGGGAGTGCGTGAGGGAGTGGGTGGGTGAGTGGAGTGGGGTGAGTAGGTGAATGAGTGAGTGGGTGGGGGAGTGAGTGGGTGGGGGGAGTGCATAGAGGGAGTGGGTGGGGTGAGTGAGTGGGTGAGTAGGTGAGTGAGTGGGTGGGTGGGGGGAGTGAGTGAGTGAGTGGGGAAGTGAGTGGGGTGGGGGAGTGGGAGGAGGAGTGGGTGGGGAGGTGGGGTAGTGGGTGGATGGGGGAGTGAGTGGGGGAATGGGGGAGTGAGTGCGGGAGTGGGTGGGTGAGTGGGGGAGTGAGTGGGCGAGTGGGTGGGTGGGAGCGTAGGGGAGTGCGTGGGGGAGTGGGTGGGTGAGTGGGGGAGTGGGGGAGTGAGTGGGGGAGGTGGGGGAGTGAGTGGGGGAGTGGGTGGGTGAGTGGGGGGAGTGGGGGAGTGAGTGGGGGAGTGGGTGGGTGGGAGAGTGGGGGAGTGAGTGGGGGAGTGGGTGGGTGGGAGATTGGGGGAGTGAGTGCAGGAGTGGGTGGATGAGTGGGGGGAGTGGGGAAGTGGGGGAGTAGGGGAGTGAGTGGGCGGGGGAGTGAGTGGGGGAGTGGGGGAGTGAGTGGGCGGGGGAGTGAGTGGAGGAGTGGGGGGAATGGGTGGGTGGGGAGTGAGTGGGGGAGTGGGTGGGGGAATGGGTGTGTGAGTGATGGGAGTGGGGGAGTGGGTGGGCAGGGGCGTGAGTGGGGGCGTGGGGAGTGAGTTGGGGAGTGAGTGGGTGGGGGACTGCGTGAGGGAAGTGGGTGGGTGAGTGAATGGGTGAGTAGGTGAGTGAGTGGGTGGGTGGGGGAGTGAGTGGGTGAGTGGGGAAGTGGGTTGGGTGGGGGAGTGAGTGGGTGGGGGAGTGGGGTGGGGAGTGGTTGAGTGAGTGAGTCGGGGAGTGAGTGGGGCGGGGGAGTGAGTGGGGGAGTGAGTGGGTGGGGGAGTGAGTGGGTGGGCTAGTGAGTGGGAGAGTGGGGGAGTGGGTGGGTGGGGGAGTGAGTGGGGGAATGGGGGGATGAGTGGGGTTGGGGGAGTGGGTGGGTAGGGGAGTGAGTGGGGGAATGGGGGAGTGAGTTGGTGGGGTAGTGAGGTGGGGAGTGGGGTGAGTGGGGGAGTGAGTGGGGGAATGGGGGAGTGAGTGGGTGGGGGAGTGGGAGAGTGAATGGGTGATTGGTGGGGGAGTGGGGAGTGAGTGGCCTAGGGGAGAGTGAGTGGGGGAGTGGGGGGAGTGGGTGGGTGAGTGGGGGAGTGGGGGGAGTGAGTGGGGGAGTGGGTGGGTGAGGGAGTGAGTGGGGGAATGGGGGAGTGAGTGGGGGAGTGGGTGGGTGAGTGGGGGAGTGGGAGAGTGAGTGGGAGAGTGAGTGGGTGGGAGAGTGGGGGAGTGAGTGGGTGAGTGGGTGGGTGGGAGAGTGGGGGAGTGCGTGGGGGAGTGAGTGGGGGAGTGGGTGGATGGGAGAGTGGGGGAGTGAGTGGGGAGTGAGTGGGGGAGTGGGTGGGTGGGAGAGTTGGGGAGTGAGTGGGGTGAGTGGGTGGGTGGGAGAGTGGGGGAGTGAGTGGGGGAGTGAGTGGGGGAGTGTGTGGATGGGAGAGATGGGGGGAGTGAGTGGGGGAGTGAGTGGGGGAGTGGGTGGATGGGAGAGTGGGGGAGTGAGTGGGTGAGTGGGTGGGAGAGTTGGGGGGTAGAGGTGGGGCAGTGGGTGGGTTGGGGTGATTGGGGGAGTGAGTGCAGGAGTGGGTGGGTGAGTTGGGGAGTGGGGAAGTGGGGGATTGGGGAGTGAGTGGGCGGGGGTCGATGAGTGGGAGAGTGGGTGGGGGAATGCGGTGAGTGAGTAAGGGAGTGGGGGAGTGGATGGGCAGGGGGAGTGAGATGGGGAGTGAGTTGGGGAGTGAGTGGGTGGTGGAGTGCGTGAGGGAGTGGGTGGGTGAGTGACGTGGGGTGAGTAGGTTAGTGAGTGAGTGGGTGGGGGATTGAATGGGTGGGGGAGTGCATGAGGGAGTGGGTGGGTGAGTGAGTGGGTGAGCAGGTGAGTGAGTGGGTGGTTGGGGGAGTGAGTGGGTGAGTGGGAAGTGGGTGGTGGAATGGGGGAGTGAGTGGGTGGGGGAGTGGGTGGGGAGTGGGTGCTGTGAGTGAGGGGGAGTGAGTGGGCAGGGGAGTGAGTGGGGCAGGGGAGTGGAGTGGGTGGGGGAGTGAGTGAGTGGGGGAGTGAGTGGGGGAGTGGGGAGTGGGTGGATGGGGGAGTGAGATGGGGAGTGAGTTGGGGAGTGAGTGGGTGGTGGAGTGCGTGAGGGAGTGGGTGGGTGAAGTGAATGGGTGAGCAGGTGAGTGAGTGGGTGGTTGGGGGAGTGAGTGGGTGAGTTGGGAAGTGGGGGTGGGGGGGTGGGGGAGTGAGTGGGGGAATGGGGGAGTGAGGTGGGTGGGGAGTGGTTGGGGAGTGGGTGAGTGAGTGAGTGGGGGAGTGAGTGGGTGGGGGAGTGAGTGGGGGGAGTGAGTGGGGGTGTGGGGGAGTGGGTGGGTGGGGGAGTGAGTGGGGGAGTGGGGGAGTGGGTGGGTGGGGGAGTGAGTGGGGGAGTGAGGTGGGGAGTGGGGTAGTGGGTGGTTGGGGGAGTGAGTGGGGGAATGGGTGGGTGGGGGAGTGAGTGGGTGAGTGGGGGAGTGAGTGGGTGGGGGAGTGAGTGGGGGAATGGGGGAGTGAGTGGGTGGGGGAATGGGAAAGTGAATGGGGTGAAGTGGATGGGGGAGTGGGTGGGTGAGTGTGTGCGGGAGTGGGGAGTGACGTGGGTGGGGGAAGATGAGTGGGTGGGGGAGTGAGTGAGGGGAGTGGTGAGTAGGTGAGTGAGCTGAATGTGTGGAGTGAGTGAGTGGGAGAGGAGTGGGTAGTCAGGTGGAGGGAGTTGTCGGATTAGGAATTTAGTTGGGTGGTTGGGGTAGTCAGTTGGGGAAGGGGGTGGGTTGTTGTTGGGGGGGTATAGTTAGAGGTTGGGATGGGGATAATTGAGTGGGGCGGATAGTTGGGTTGGTGGTTGTTGGGTCTATGGGTAGATCAGGCTGAGTTGGGCAGCAGGGGCGATGTTTGGTTGGGTCGGGGGATTATCAGGTGAGGGTGGGTCGTTGGGTTGGGGCTAGTTGGGTCAGGGGAAAGGGTAGTTGGGTCGAGGGAAGGGGTAGTTGGGTCGGGGGAGAGGGTTGTTGGGTCAGGGGGAGGGGTAGTTGGGTCGGGGGAGGGGTTGTTGGGTGAAGGGGAGGGGTAGTTGGGTCAGGGAGGGGTAGTTGGGTCGGGCGGAGGGGTAGTTGGGTCAGGGGAGGGGTAGTTGGGTTTGGGCAGAGGGGTAGTTGGGTCAGGGGAGGGGTAGTTGGATCAAGGGGTTAGTTGGGTCGGGAGAGGGGTAGTTGGATCAAAGGGGGTAGTTGGGTCGGGGGGAGGGGTAGTTGGGTCGAGGGAAGGGGTAGTTGGGTTGGGGGAGGGGTTGTTGGGTCAGGGGAGGGGTAGTTGGGTCGGGGGGAGGGGTAGTTGGGTCAGGGAAGGGGTAGATGGGTCAGCGGAGGGGTGGTTGGGTCAGGGGAGGGGTAGTTGGGTCGGGCGGAGGGGTAGTTGGGTCAGGAGAGGGGTAGTTGGATCAAGGGGTTAGTTGGGTCGGGAGAGGGGTAGTTGGGTCAAAGGGGGTAGTTGGGTCGGGGGGAGGGGTAGTTGGGTCAGGGGAGGGGTAGTTGGATCAAGGGGGTAGTTGGGTCGGGGGGGTGGGGTAGTTGGATGAAGCGGTTAGTTGGGTCGGGGGGAGGGGTAGTTGGGTCAGGGGAGGGGTAGTTGGATCAAGGGGGTAGTTGGGTCGGGGGAGGGGTAGTTGGGTCGGGGGGGAGGGGTAGTTGGGTCAGGGGAGGGGTAGTTGGATCAAGGGGGTAGTTGGGTTGGGGGAGGGGTAGTTGGGTCGAGGGGGTAATTGGGTCGGGTAGGGTGTTGCCGGGTTGGGTGGGGAGGGGGTGATTTGGGAGGTTGGCTGTGTTGCTCAGTTCAGTTACATCAACCAATCACATCCCATAAGTTAGCGGGATCTGGAGCACATGAGTAAGTGCTCACTCACTCACTCACTCACTCACTCACTCACTCACTCACACCCACTCACTCACTCACTCACTCACTCACTCACTCACCCACTCACTCACTCACTCACTCACTCACCCACTCACTCACTCACTCACCCACTCACTCACCCACTTACCCACTCACTCACTCACTCACTCACCCACTCACTCACTCACCCACTCACCCACTCACTCACTCACCCACTCACTCACTCACCCACTCACTCACTCACTCACTCACTCACTCACTCACTCACTCACCCACTCACTCAGCCACTCACCCGCTCACCCACTCACTCACCCGCTCACTCACCCGCTCACTCACCCACTCATTCACCCACTCACTCACCCACTTACCCACTCACTCACTCACCCACTCACTCATTCACTCACCCACCCACTCACTCACTCACCCACCCACTCACCCACTCACTCACCTGCTCACTCACCTGCTCACTCACTCACTCGCTCACGCACTCACTCACCCACTCATTCACTCACTCACTCACTCACCCACTCAGCCACTCACTCACTCACCCACTCACTCACTCACTCACCCGCTCACTCACTCACCCACTCACTCACCCACTCACTCACTCACTCACCCACTCACCCACTCACTCACTCACCCACTCACTCACTCACTCACCAACCCACTCACCCATTCACCCACTCACCCACTCATGCACTCACTCACCCACTCATGCACTCACTCACCCACTCACTCACTCACTCACCCACGCACTCACCCACTCATTCACTCACTCACTCACTCACCCACTCACTCACTCACTCACCCACTCACCCACCCACTCATTCACTCACTCACTCACTCACTCACTCACTCACTCACCCACTCACTCACCCACTCACCCACTCACTCACTCACTCACCCACTCACTCACTCACTCACCCACTCACTCACTCACTCACCCACACACTCACTCACTCACTCACCCACTCACTCACTCACTCACTCTCACTCACTCACTCACTCACTCACCCACTCACTCACTCACTCACCCACTCACTCACTCACCCGCTCACTCAGCCACTCACCCGCTCACCCACTCACTCACCCGCTCACTCACCCGCTCACTCACCCACTCATTCACCCACTCACTCACCCACTCATTCACCCACTCACTCACCCACTTACCCACTCACTCACTCACCCACTCACTCATTCACTCACCCACCCACTCACTCACTCACCCACCCACTCACCCACTCACTCACCTGCTCACCTGCTCACTCACTCACTCACCCACTCACCCACTCACTCACTCACGCACTCACTCACCCACTCATTCACTCACTCACTCACTCACCCACTCAGCCACTCACTCACTCACCCACTCACTCACTCACTCACTCACCCACTCACCCACTCACTCACCTGCTCACCTGCTCACTCACTCACTCACTCACCCACTCACCCACTCACTCACTCACTCACTCACGCACTCATTCACCCACTCATTCACTCACTCACTCACCCACTCAGCCACTCACTCACTCACCCACTCACTCACTCACTCACCCGCTCACTCACCCACTCACTCACTCACCCAATCACTCACTCACTCACCCACTCATTCACTCACTCTCTCATCCACTCACTCACTCACTCACTCACTCACTCACTCACCCACTCACTCACTCACTCACTCACTCACTCACTCACTCACCCAATCACTCACTCACTCACTCACTCACCCAATCACTCACTCACTCACTCACTCACTCACTCACTCACCCACTCACTCACTCACTCACCCACTCGCTCACCCACTCGCTCACTCACCCGCTCACTCACCCGCTCACTCACCCACTCACTCACTCACTCACCCAATCACTCACCCACTCACTCACTCACTCACCCACTCACTCACTCACTCACTCACTCAATTACTCACTCACTTCCCTGTCTTTGGGTCTCTGCTCCTGCTCTGCCCCATTGCTGGTGTGTTCGGCCTGTGCCGAAGCAGCTGGATGGACATGTGCTGCACTTCTGAATGATGGGTAGCGAGTTCCTCTCCCTTAGTCAATAATGTCAATGCTGCTGTGCTTCACCAAGAACGTCGGAGCGTCCGGGAAGTGTTTCTTTCATCCTACCCCTGGAACGTTGGCCGTGTGAGAGTTGAGAGAACAGGACGTGGGCTGGGGGAGACACTTTCTGGCCATCCGGGGACAGTGACCGGTCCATCCTAGTTGGCTTTGCAGGGGTTTTGCCTGAACGCCGGTGGAGCTGGCTTCGAGGAGGACACCAGTGTTTGTTCGAAGATTCTCCCATTGAATCCGGAGAATGTGGTGGAGACATTGCTGCCTGACTTTCTCCAGCTCTGATGTGTCACTGATACACAGTCCAGGTCTGACTGTAGTACAGGAGCATGGCAACAGCTGCTCTGTACTGTTGTTGCCTTGCGGTGGTCTTGGTTGTCCAACACACGCTGGGCTAGTTTGATCCGGTGTCAGAGCTGCTGGGGAAGTGCCCGACCTGTTCCAGAATCTCTCCCTCAGCATCTGTGGGAGGTGGAACGTTCGGCAGACCGGGTGAGGGTTGATGTTTTCTGTTAGCAACTTTGAAGAACAGGCTGAGAGTCCTGTAACCAGGATTCAATACATCGCGAGCGACTGTCAAATCTGGTGCAGGGTAGGTAACAACACTACCATCAGTCACAAACTGTAGAGCGTATATGGCTACAGTGCTCAGCTTACCTTTGACCCTACAACTGCGTACAGAGGGTCAATCTCTCTGACCCAGACACACTGTGTCGATCTCTCTGACCCAGACACAGAGTGTCGATCTCTCTGACCCAGACGCACTGTGTCGATCTCTCTGACCCAGACACAGAGTGTAGATCTCTCTGACCCAGATACGGAGGGTCAATCTCTCTGACCCAGACGCACTGTGTCGATCTCTCTGACCCAGACACACTGTGTCGATTTCTCTGACCCAGACGCACTGTGTCGATCTCTCTGACCCAGACACAGAGTGTCGATCTCTCTGACCCAGACGCACTGTGTCGATCTCTCTGACCCAGACGCACTGTGTCGATCTCTCTGACCCAGACGCACTGTGTCGATCTCTCTGACCCAGACGCACTGTGTCGATCTCTCTGACCCAGACGCACTGTGTCGATCTCTCTGACCCAGACGCACTGTGTCGATCTCTCTGACCCAGACGCACTGTGTCGATCTCTCTGACCCAGACGCACTGTGTCGATCTCTCTGACCCAGACGCACTGTGTCGATCTCTCTGACCCAGACGCACTGTGTCGATCTCTGACCCAGACGCACTGTGTCGATCTCTCTGACCCAGACGCACTGTGTCGATCTCTCTGACCCAGACACACTGTGTCGATCTCTCTGACCCAGACGCACTGTGTCGATCTCTCTGACCCAGACGCACTGTGTCGATCTCTCTGACCCAGACACAGAGGATCGATCTCTCTGAACCAGACACAGAGTGTTGATCTGTCTGACCCAGACGCACTGTGTTGATCTCTCTGATCCAGACACAGAGTGTCGATCTCTCTGACGCAGACACAGTGTCGATCTCTCTGACCCAGACGCACTGTGTCGATCTGTCTGACCCAGACGCACTGTGTCGATCTCTCTGACCCAGACACACTGTGTCGATCTCTCTGACCCAGACACACTGTGTCGATCTCTCTGACCCAGACGCACTGTGTCGATCTCTGACCCAGACGCACTGTGTCAATCTCTCTGACCCCGACACAGAGGGTCGATCTCTCTGACCCAGACACACTGTGTCGATCTCTCTGACCCAGACACATTGTGTCAATCTCTCTGACCCAGACACAGAGGATCGATCTCTCTGAACCAGACACAGAGTGTCGATCTGTCTGACCCAGACGCACTGTGTCGATCTCTCTGACCCAGACGCACTGTGTCGATCTCTCTGACCCAGACACAGAGTGTTGATCTCTCTGACCCAGACACAGTGTCGATCTCTCTGACCCAGAAGCACTGTGTCGATCTCTCTGACCCAGACGCAGTGTCGATCTCTCTGATCCAGACACACTGTGTCGATCTCTCTGACCCAGACACACTGTGTCGATCTCTCTGACCCAGACACACTGTGTCGATCTCTCTGACCCTGAAGCACTGTGTTGATCTCTCTGACCCAGACGCACTGTGTCAATCTCTCTGACCCAGACGCACTGTGTCGATCTCTCTGACCCAGACACATTGTGTCGATCTCTCTGACCCAGACGCACTGTGTCGATCTCTCTGACCCAGACGCACTGTGTCGATCTCTCTGACCCAGACACACTATGTCGATCTCTCTGACCCAGACGAACTGTGTCGATCTCTCTGACCCAGACGCACTGTGTCGATCTCTCTGACCCAGACGCACTGTGTCGATCTCTCTGACCCAGACGCACTGTGTCGATCTCTCTGACCCAGACGCACTGTGTCGATCTCTCTGACCCAGACGCACTGTGTCGATCTCTCTGACCCAGACGCACTGTGTCGATCTCTCTGACCCAGACGCACTGTGTCGATCTCTCTGACCCAGACGCACTGTGTCGATCTCTCTGACCCAGACACACTGTGTCGATCTCTTTGACCCAGACACAGAGAGTTGATCTCTCTGACCCAGACACACTGTGTCGATCTCTCTGAACCAGACGCACTGTGTCGATCTCTTTGACCCAGACACAGAGAGTTGATCTCTCTGACCCAGACACACTGTGTCGATCTCTCTGAACCAGACGCACTGTGTCGATCTCTCTGACCCAGACGCACTGTGTCGATCTCTCTGACCCAGACACACTGTGTCGATCTCTCTGACCCAGACACACTGTGTCGATCTCTCTGACCCAGACACAGAGTGTCGATATCTGTAATCTCGAGACAGAGTGCCTCTTTAATCTAGATACAGAATAATGATTCCTTTGGACTGATCACAGAGTATCGATCTCTGGACATTCCACACGGAGTATAAGTTTAATATGTTTACCCCAGGGGTGGTGTGTGACTTGGGGGGGGGGTATTGAAGTTGCTGGTATTCCCACCTATCAGATTCCCTTGTCCTTCTGGGATGTGACAGTCACGTATTTGGCTTTGGAGTTGAGTGAGGGTGTATAATTCTGGAATATTTAAGATTAATTCCACAGCTGAGTTTACAATGTCTGTGTTTTAAATTTACAAGGTCAGTGAAGGTTAGTGAGTTACCTGGGTTGTTGGAATGTGGTACCGACAATCTGCTGTTGGACTCATCTCTGCCACGTGCCAGCTCTGTCTTAATGAAACCCTGTCATCGCCAAATGCCTTCTCTGTTCATTAATCTCTCGCCAATCACTGGGGTCCAGGGAAAGGAGGGGGTTTAGTGTCACACAGAGTATGCTTTACTGCCTGTTTGTAGAGGGAAGATCAGCAACTCTGCGACCCCTCACCATGGCTAACCATATTAAATGGAGACTAGTTAATGTTCTTCAGAGTTTTAGAATGGAATTATTGTTAACCAACAAAGGCAAAAACTCCTGAGCTGATTGGACACTGTTCTGGCCTATCGGCTTCTTCTGATCAGATCAGCTGATTGGCTGAGCGGCCTTCCCTGTTTATGTTATGTTATTTGTATTGTTAAAGTTGAGGATAAATAGGTGGAGTGGAGGGTGTTGACTATTAAGTATCTTGAGCACATATAAAGAGAGACTGAGGCCTTGTGGACTGGGTAGTGTCCCTGCCTCTGAACTAAAAGCTCCAGCTTTTCACTTCCTCTTCAGGACCTGATAGCCACAGAAGATATGTTTGAAACATGGCCAAACAGGTTGATTATCAGCCTGTAAATCCTTCCCATACGCCTCATGGCAGGTGGTAAAGAGCAGGAGAGTTTCCTAGTCAGCCATACTGCAGAAGGCAGTGGCAAACCACTGCAATAGTTTGCTAAGCATGATCATGGATCAATCCAATGGAAACCCATGATCGCCAATGCCCTCTTAATAGTTTCCTTTACAGTTTTGACTTGTTAAGTTCCCTTTAAAGTTTCGTATTTGTTACAGTGCCCCTTTAAGGGGCTGTCAATGGGTTAATTGGTTTCTTAGTTCATTTGTTAAACTGGTATACTCAAAAAGAGCAGAAAGAGGGAGTGCTGGGACACTGGGTTGGTTGGTAGATGAGAGACAGAGATCTGTAATGCTGTGTTCTGTAAATAAACCTACCATCAAGAAAAATTAGTTCTAACATGTCTAATTTCATACTTCGCCAACCCCTCTCTTACGAGCTGGTGGTTTTCTGACCCTACAGCTTTACTCTCTGCGGCTCTGCCACTCTGTGGCTTTCCTCCATTGACATGTTAGGTTTGAAATCCTCTAAAAGCATCAAATTAACGACAGATGAACAATGTTAGCAAGTATGGAGTCACGGCAGGCGACACAGCCAAGAATCACACTCTCTGTGTCACTCCACCCGCACATCCTACCATCCACAGATCCTGCACCCAAACCCAATGTACATGCTGTCCCACCTCAGACTCTACCTCACCCATCGGCCTCTCCCCCACACCTATTACCCAGGCATGGTCACTACTCTACACGGCCAATTGAATCTCCTCCCGAGCCCAGAGCACGCAATCATGGACTCTACACTCGCCATTGAACGAGCTGAGCAAAGAGTGGGCACAGGATCTTTCATGTCTGCCCTTCCTGCAAGGGAGGACTGCGGGGGAGGTGGGTTGGGAGGGGGAGTCTCAGTGTAACGTCTCACCTGAAAGACCCCTATTGTGGCTCACTTCACTCCCTGGATCTGCGTCCGGCCTGTCCTAGCCTCCCAGTGGGATCCAGCCGAGCGGTGAACGCTTCAGGCCACTATTGACCCTTCCGATTAGTTTACTTGCGAGTTTGACAGCAGCTTGGAATTAGTATTCCCGGATTGTACCGGAGGGAGGGATGTGTCCTTGCCCAGCGAGGGATATGCGCTGACATTGAGAACCAGGAACCGCTCATACTCCAGCTGTGCTCAGACAGACAGGGAATCTTTCTTTTAAAGGGGACACTCACTAACACAAGAACATACAAAATAGGACCATTCGGCCCCTCGAGCCTGCTCCACCCTTCAGTAAGACCATGGCTGATTTGATTGTGGCCTTATCTCCACTTTCCTGCCTGTCCCCCGTTGACCCTTGACCCTCTTAGTCGATCAAGAATCTGTCTAGCTTGGCCTTGAATATATTCAGTGACCCAGCCTCCACTGCTCTCTGGGGAAGAGAGTTCCACAGCCTAACGCCACCCAGGGAAAACATTTTCATCTCCACCTTAAACGAGAGACCCGTTATTTTTAAAGCGTGTCCCCTGGTTCTGGTCTCTCCCAGGAGGACAGACATCCTCTCAGTATCCACCCTGTCAGGACCCCTCCGAATCTTTTATGTTCCAATGAGATCACCTCTCACTCTTCTAAACTCCAATGAGTACAGATCCAACCTGCTCTGCTATTCCTCATCTCAGGAATCATTCGAGCGAACCTTCTCTGAACTGTTTAAAAAGCAACTAAATCCTTTCCTAAGTAAGGAGGTCAAAACTGTAGATGTGGTCTCACTAAGACCCTGTACAACTGCAGCAAAACGTCCCTACTTTTATATCCCATTCCCCTCGCCAATATTGCACTCACCTTCCTAATCACTTGCTGTACCTGCATACTGACTCTTTGTGATTCATGTGCCAGGACATCCAAATCCCTCTGTACCACCGAGTTCTGCAGTCTCTCTCTCTCTCCATTTAAACAGTACACCACTTTTCTATTCTTCCTGTCCAAGTAACCACATTTCTGGTCTTGGGATAATCCAGTGGCAGCTGATTGGCATAATTCCAATTGTCTGGTCAGGAGGGTAGGAGATTCACTTGCCAAGCGTGCTCAGTGGGTAGTGCTCCCTCTAGTCTCTGAGACACAAGGCTGTGGGTTCATGTCCCACCCCAGAGACTTGAGCTTATAGCCCCGACTGACACTCCAGTGCCAGCCCTGAGGGAGTGCTGCATTGTTGGAGGTGCCGTCTTTCAGATGAGATGTTAAACAGAGGCCCTCTCAGGTGGACGCAGAAGATTCTGAGGCCGCTATTTTGTAGGAGAGCAGTCGGGGGCTCCAAAAGGTGCCCTGGCCAATATTTATCCCTCCGGCTGTAGATGCCTTTAAGGGGTAGCAGCATGACATCACCAGAAGGGAAGTTTGTCATGCAATCCAGTTTTGGTTGCACTGTGAGCAGAACATAGCATAGCTCTGATGTCTTCACGCTTTCTACCTTTGCATAAATGTTCTCATGTGCAGGGTCGTCATAACTGACCCCACAACATGTTTACCCCAGTCTGTTGTGAGCGACTGGTGCTTATACCAATAGAACAACATCACCAAAAAACAAATGACCTGGTCATTACCACGTTGCTGTTTGTGGGATCTTGCTGTGCAGAAATTGGCTGCCGAATTTCCGGCATTACATCAAAAAAAAAAGTACACTTGGATATTGCTGAAAAGAGAGTCTTGTTACTGAAGCTTTTCATCTCATACTCATGACAAACCCAAGAATACCAAATTTCAAATGATCACAATAATTTATACCACAGGAGAAAAGGGTATTGATTGGCTGCCAAGTTGACTCTGATTGGCCGAGGTGTTGCCATGGAGAAAGCAATGGGGAACTATAGGCTCCCCAAGCTCCCGGGTCATTTTTTTAAAAAATGGAGCAAGGCCTGGATGGGTTCCTTTTGTTTGCAGAGAATGGGTCCCTGTGTATGAATGTATGTGACTTCTAGCAGGTATAAATGAGCCACATTACAAGTTCATCTTAAATCGATTGTTAGTGTAGCTATTAGCACACTCAGGGCTGTTCAGCAAGTGCTGCCAGACATTAACCACTCATTGCAGGAAAAGGCTTTTCCTTATGTCGCCATTGCTTTGTTGCCAAATACTTTAATTCTGTACCCTCCCGTTCTCGATCCTTCCACCAATGGGAACAGTTTCTCCCTATCTGCTCTGTCCAGACCCCTCGTGATTTTGAACGCCTCTATCAAATCTCCTCTCAGCCTTCTCTTCTCCAAGGAGAACAGTCCCAACTTCCCCAACCTATCGTCATAACTGAAGCTCCTCATTCCTGGGACCATCTTATAAATATTTCTGCACTCTGTCTAATGCTTTCACATCCCTCCTAAAGTGCGGCGCCCAGAACTGGATACAATACTCCAGTTGAGGCTGAACCGGTGTTTTATGCAGGATTATCATAACTTTCTTGCTCTTATACTCTCCACCCCTATTAATAAAGCCCAGGATACTGGATGCATTATTTAACTGTGCTCCCAACCAGTCCTTCCATTTGCAGTGATCTATGCACATATAAACCAAGGTCCCTCTGCTCCGGCACACCCTCAGGAATTGTAGCCTTTATTTTCTGTTGTCTGTCCATGTTCCTCCTACTAGAATGAACACCTCACACTTCTCTTCATTAACTTTCATCTTGTCCGCCAACTTGTCTATGTCCGTTTGAAGTTCTACACTATCCTCCTCACAGTTCACAATGCTTCCAAATTTTGTATCAGCCACGAATTCTGAAATTGTGCTCTGTCAAGGTAAACGACATCAATGTATATCAGGAAGAGCAAGCTTCCCAATACTGATCCCTGAGGAACTCCGCTACAAAACTTCCTCAGGCATGAGAAACATGCATTAACCACCACTCTCTGGTTCCTTGTCACCCAGCCAATTTCGTATCCATGTTACTACTGTCCCTTTTATTCCATGACTTTGACCACAAGTCCGTTGTGTGGCACTTTATCAAATGCCTTCTGGAAGTCCATTCAAACCACATCAACAGCATTGTCCTCATCAATTCAACTGTAGGGAGGTGTAAAAGCTGCTGAACTAACAGATGAGGTAGGCCTGACTAGCTGATATCTGACGAAGAGCTCTATAAAACTGTAAATCTGGAAGTTTCTCATTTGTTCTGGAATTACTGGTTAAGCTACCCTGAGTACACTTGGGAGGTCCAGGAGAGTACGAGAAGCGAGATTCTCAGCCCAATCGCAGAAAAGTATCATCCTGCTCCCCTGCTCCCCCTCCCACCAACCCCCAACCCCCAACACCCAACCCCCAACCCCCAACCCCCAACCCCCAACAACTACTGTCACCTTATTCATCTCTGAATTTTTTCTATTCATTCATGGGATATGGTGTTGCTGGCTGGACCAGCATTTATTGCCCATCCCTAATTGCCCCTTGAGAAGGTGGTGGTGAGCTGCCTTCTTGAGCCGCTGCAGTCCATGTGGTGTAGGTACACCCACCGTGCTGTTAGGGAGGGAGTTCCAGGATTTTGACCCAGCGACAGTGAAGGAACGGCCGATATATTTCCAAGTCAGGATGGTGAGTGACTTGGAGGGGAACTTGCAGGTGGTGGTGTCCCCATGTGTCTGCTGCCCTTGTCTTTCTAGATGGTAACGGCTATGGGTTTGGAAGGTGCTGTCTAAGGAGCCTTGGTGAATTCCTGCAGTGCATCTTGTAGATGGGACACACACTGCTGCTACTGTGTGTCGGTGGTGGAGGGAGTGAATGTTTGTGGATGGGGTGTCAATCAAGTGGGGCTGCTTTGTCCTGGATGGTGTCGAGCTTCTTGAGTGTTGTGGGAGCTGCACTCATCCAGGCAAGTGGGGAATATTCCATCACACTCCTGACCTGTGCCTTGTAGATGGTGGACAGGCTTTGGGGAGTCAGGAGGTGAGTTACTCACTGCAGGATTCCCAGCCTCTGACCTGCTCTTGTAGCCACAGTATTTATATGGCTGGTCCAGTTCAGTTTCTGGTCAATGGTAACCCCCAGGATGTTGATAGTGGGGGATTCAGTGATGGTAATGTCATTGAACATCAAGGGGCGATGATTGGATTCTCTCTTGTTGGAGATGGTCATTGCCTGGCACTTGTGTGGTGTGAATGTAACTTGCCACTTGTCAGCCCAAGCCTGGATATTGTCCAGGTCTTGCTGCATTTGGACATGGACTGCTTCAGTATCTGAGGAGTCGCGAATGGTGCTGAACATTGTGCAATCATCAGCGAACATCCCCACTTCTGACCTTATGATGGAAGGAAGGTCATTGATGAAGCAGCTGAAGATGGTTGGGCCGAGGACATTACCCTGAGGAACTCCTGCAGTGATGTCCTGGAGCTGAGGTGACTGACCTCCAACAACCATAACCATCTTCCTTTGTGCTGGGTATGACTCCAACCAGCAGAGAGTTTTCCCCCTGATTCCCATTGCCTCCAGTTTTGCTGGGGCTCCTTGATGCCACACTCGGTCAAATGCTGCCTTGATGTCAAGCAATTCTGAATTGGGGCATTAAACTGATTGACCCTTCTGCCCCCTGGTGGTGGACAAATAAATTCCTGCAGCCAGGAAGGTGGTGGGGATGGGGTGGGAGGGAGGAAGGGGATGTCCTGTGGCAAAATCTACCCTGCAACCAACATTGCTCAATGCAACGGTCCCGTCAATATTCCAAGGGATCTTGCTGTGCACAGCCCTGCTGCCGTGCTCCCCACAGTGACAGCACTCCAGTGCTTCAGTGGCTGAGAAGTGTTTTTGGCACATCCCCTGCGGTGCTACGTAAATGCAAGTCCTTCTTTCTTTCCTCAGTCCGGACAAATCCTCTGTTTCTCCCAGCCAATCCCACAGGAGACACGAGGAATCCCGCTTCCAGGCCAGAGATGACGGAAGGCTCTTGCTCTTGTTTCCGGCCTCTCACTGGCCTCCCAGTGAGGGTTGAAGCAGCGACTTGCCTGTCAATGACAGGCTGGCCCTTTAACCAATTTAATGCCCACTTGGCGCCTCCTGCTGGAATTCATTCGGGAAGGAGGCTAATGGATGGTAGTGACCAAACCCGCCTCTTTCATCCACCCCGGAGAACACCGTGGGGGATTAGGGCTGTCCCACGACATGACACCCCGCTGTGTTTAAGTGAGGAAGGGGAGAGCTGGGAAACTTCCTGGTGACTCCTGGGTGCTGCCTGCAGTCCCCCAATCCCTCTATCTCCGCAAGGGATTAGCCCACCAGCAGTGAATCACAAGGAATCTCTCAGTCAGAATCACACTGTATCAATTTACTCTCCCTGTGGCAACTCACTCTCCGAAACTTTATCCATTCAATAATAATCCTACTGCCCCACTCTCTCCCCATAGCCCTGTATCAATCCCCAAACTAATCCCACTGCCCCACTCTCCCCCCCATAGCCCTGTATCAACCCCAAACTAATCCCACTGCCCCACTCTCTCCCCATAGCCCTGTATCAACCCCAAACTAATCCCACTGCCCCACTCTCTCCCCATAGCCCTGTATCAACCCCAAACTAATCCCACTGCCCCACTCTCTCCCCATAGCCCTGTATCAATCCCAAACTAATCCCACTGTTCCAATCTCTCCCCATAGCCCTGTATCAATCCCAAACTAATCCCACTGCCCCACTCTCTCCCCATAGCCCTGTATCAATCCCAAACTAATCCCACTGCCCCACTCTCTCCCCATAGCCCTGTATCAATCCCAAACTAATCCCACTGCCCCACTCTCTCCCCATAACCCTATATCAATCCCAAACTAATCCCACTGTTCCAATCTCTCCCCATAGCCCTGTATCAATCCCAAACTAATCCCACTGCCCCACTCTCTCCCCATAGCCCTGTATCAATCCCAAACTAATCCCACTGCGCCACTCTCTCCCCATAGCCCTGTATCAATCCCAAACTAATCCCACTGCCCCACTCTCTCCCCATAGCCCTGTATCAATCTCAAACTAATCCCACTGCACCACTCTCTCCGTATAGCCCTGTATCAATCCCAAACTAATCCCACTGCCCCACTCTCTCCCTATAGCCCTGTATCAATCCCAAACTAACCCCACTGCCCCATTCTCTCCCCATAGCCCTGTATCAATCCCAAACTAATCCCAATGTCCCACTCCCACCCAGTATTAATCCCAAATTAATCCCACTACCCTACTCTCCCCATTGCCCTGTATCAATCCCAAACTAATCCCACTGCCCAACTCTCTCCCCATAGCCCTGTATCAATCCCAAACTAATCCCACAGCCTCTCTCTCTCCCTATAGTCCTGTATCAATCCCAAACTAATCCCACTACCCTTCTCTCCCCATAGCCCTGTATCAACCCCAAACTAATCCCACTGTCCCACTCTCTCCCCATAGCCCTATATCAATCCCAAACTAATCCCACTGCCCCACTCTCTCCCCATAGCCCTGTATCAATCCCAAACTAATCCCAATGTCCCACACTCGCCCAGTATTAATCCCAAACTAATCCCACTTCCCCACTCTCTCCCCATAGCCCGGTATCAATCCCAAACTAACCCCACTGCCCCACTCTCTCCCTATAGCCCTGTATCAATCCCAAATTAATCCCACTGCCTCACTCTCTCCCCATAGCCCTGTATCAATCCTAAACTAATCCCAATGTCCCACACTCGCCCAGTATTAATCCCAAACTAATCCCACTTCCCCGCTCTCTCCCCATAGCCCAGTATCAATCCCAAACTAATCTCAATGTCCCACTCTCGCCCAGTAATAATCCCAAACTAATCCCACTGCCCCACTCTCTCCCCATAGCCCAGTATCAATCCCAAACTAATCTCAATGTCCCACTCTCGCCCAGTAATAATCCCAAACTAATCCCACTTCCCCACTCTATCCCCATAGCCCGGTATCAATCCCAAACTAACCCCACCACCCCACTCTCTCCTCATCGCTCTGATGAAACTGCAAACTAATCCCACTGCCCCGCTCTCTCCTTGTCACTCCCTGTGATAAATTATTCTCTGCTCTGCTAATCCTCAGTGTATAGAAACCTCTCCACGGCTCACACTAAATCTCAATGACAATTTTCGATTGGTGAGCCTCTTGTCATTGCCTCCTGAATCAGAGAGAATGGCCTCTCCCTCCTCGTCACACAACCAAAACTATAAATATCTCAAATCATTGCTCCTTTATGATAATGATGACACTTAAAAGTGTTTCCTGGGCTGTCTGGCCCTCTGGAGATTTTCAGGTGCTAGGGGCGCTAGACAAATGAACACAACTGAGTCTCCCTTTAGCCTTTCCATCTCTAATAGGATTGGCCCCAGTATCTCAGATCTCGAAAAGGGGAATGGGAATGGCTGAATTGCTTTGCAGAGAGTCAGCATGGACTCGATGGGCTGAATGGCACTCTTCTGTGCCTTAATGAAGCATTTCCCTTTAAAGTTATTTAAGAGTTTGCTAACCCAGTAGAGACAGAGCCTCAATGGCAAATGAAGTTTCACTTGGCAGAAAGTCTCAGATTTACCTCAGCTCAGTTGGCTGACACTGATTTCGCACTGAGCTCACACTGACCGGGAGTTCACACTCACAGGGAGCTCACACTGACCGGGAGTTCACACTCACACTGAGCTCACACTGACCGGGAGTTCACACTGACTGGGAGCTCACACTGACTGGGAGCTCACACTCACACTGAGCTCACACTCACAGGGAGCTCACACTGACCGGGAGTTCACACTCACAATGAGTTCACACTGACTGGGAGTTCACACTCACAGGGAGCTCACACTCACAGCGAGTTCACACTCACAGGGAACTCACACTGACTGGGAGTTCACACTCACACTGAGCTCACACTGACTGGGAGCTCACACTCACACTGAGCTCACACTGACTGGGAGTTCACACTCACAGGGAGCTCACACTGACTGGGAGCTCACACTCACACTGAGCTCACACTGACTGGGAGTTCACACTCACAGGGAGCTCACACTGACTGGGAGCTCACACTCACACTGAGCTCACACTGACTGGGAGTTCACACTCACAGGGAGCTCACACTGACTGGGAGCTCACACTCACACTGAGCTCACATTGACCGGGAGTTCACACTCACACTGAGCTCACACTCACAGGGAGTTCACACTCACAGGGAGCTCACACTGACTGGGAGCTCACACTCACACTGAGCTCACACTGACTGGGAGCTCACACACACACTGAGCTCACACTGACTGGGAGTTCACACTCACAGGGAGCTCACACTGACTGGGAGTTCACACTCACAGGGAGCTCACACTGACTGGGAGCTCACTCTCACACTGAGTTCACACTGACTGGGAGTGCACAGTCACAGGGAGCTCACACTGACTGGGAGCTCACTCTCACACTGAGCTCACAGTGACTGGGAGCTCACTCTCACACTGAGCTCACAGTGACTGGGAGTGCACAGTCACAGGGAGCCCACACTGACTTGGAGTTCACACTGACTCGGAGTTCACACTGAGTTCACACTCACTGGGAGCTCACACTGATTCGGAGTTCACACAGTTCACACTGAGGTCACGCTGACTTGGAGTTCACATTGAGTTCACACAGTTCACACTGATTTCACACTAACTGGGAGTTCACACTGAGTTCACACTGACTCGGAATTCTCACTGAGTTCACACTGAGTTCACACTGACTCGGAGTTCACACTGAGTTCACACTGACACTGAGTTCACACTGAGTTCACATTGAGTTCACACTGACTCGGAATTCTCACTGAGTTCACACTGAGTTCACACTGACTGGGAGTTCACACTGAGTTCACACTGACTCAGAGTTCACACTGAGTTCACACTGAGTTCACACTGACTCGGAGTTCACACTGAGTTCACACTGAGTTCACACTGACTCGGAGTTCACACTTAGGTCACACTGACACGGAGTTCACACTGAGTTCACACTGACACGGAGTTCACACTGAGTTCACAATGACAGAATTCTCACTGAGTTCACACTGAATCGGAGTTCACAGTGAGTTCACACTGACTTGGAGTTCACATTGAGTTCACACTGATTCGGAGTTCACACTGAGTTCACACTGAGTTCACACTGACTTGGAGTTCACATTGAGTTCACACTGATTCGGAGTTCACACTGAGTTCACACTGACTTGGAGTTCACATTGAGTTCACACTGATTCGGAGTTCACACTGAGTTCACACTGACTTGGAGTTCACATTGAGTTCACTCTGAATCGGAGTTCACACTGAGTTTACACTGAGTTCACACTGACTGACAGTTCACAGTCTAACAGAACCACAGACACACACGAACACAGACACACACTCACAAACAAAGGCAATCATACACACACAGTTGCACACACTCAGTTGCATACACTCCCTCGAGCATACTCACTCTCTTTTGCACACAAATCCTTTCCCTGACTCACATGTTCACTGATTCACACCATCTCTTTCACACACTATCTCAAACAGATCCACTCTCAGCCACACACACACAGGCTCTACCCCAAACACCCTCTCTCTCTACACCCCACACACACACACACACTCTCCCTTTAGCCCACACACACTCTCTCTCGACCCCCCACACACACACACACACACTATCTCTTTAGCCCACACACACACAGTCTCCCTCTAGCCCACACACACTCTCTCTCTACACACACACACACACTCTCCCTCTAGCCCACACACACTCTCTCTCTAGCCCACGCACACACACTCTCTCTCTCTAGCCCACACACAGTCTCTCTCTCTCTAGCCCACACACACACTCTCTCTCTACCCCACACACACACTCTCTCTCTACCCCACACACACACACTCTCCCTCTAGCCCACACACTCTCTCTAGCCCACACACGCATTCTCTCTCTCTCTAGCCCATACACATTCTCTCTCTCTACCCCACACACAATCTCTCTCTAGCCCACACACACACTCTCTCTCTAGCGCACACACACTCTCTCTCTAGCCCAAACACACTCTCGCTCTCCAGCACACACACACACTCTCTCTCTCTCTAGCCCACACACACTCTTTCACTAACCACCCCACACACACACACACACACACACACTCTCTCTCTAGCCCACACACACATGATCTCTCTCTAGCCCACACACACTCTCTCTCTAGCCCACACACACTCTCTCTCTAGCCCACACACACATGATCTCTCTCTAGCCCACGCACACTCTCTCTCTAGCCCAAACACACTCTCGCTCTCCAGCACACACACACTCTCTCTCTCTCTAGCCCACACACACTCTTTCACTAACCACCCCACACACACACACACACACTCTCTCTCTCTAGCCCACAAACACACTCTCGCTCTCTAGCACACACACACAATCTCTGTCTCTCTTTAGCCCACACACACTCTCTCTCTAACCGCCCCCCCCCCCACACACACACACTCTCTCTCTCTAGCCCACACACACACTCTCGCTCTCTAGCACACACACACTCTCTCTCTCTCTCTAGCCCACACACACACTCTCTCTCTAGCCCACACACACTCTCTCTTTCTAGCCCACACACACACACACACACTCTCTCTCTAGCCCACACACACACACACTCTCTCTCTAGACCACACACATACACACACTCTGTCTCTAGACCACAGACAAACTCTCTCTTTCTAGCCCACACACACACACACTCTCTATAGCCCACGCAAACACACTCTCTCTCTCTAGCCCACACACACAGTCTCTCTCTCTAGCCAACACAGTCTCTCTCTCTAGCCCACACACACTCTCTCTCTCTAGCCCACACACACTCTCTCTAGCCCACAATCTCTCTCTCACTACCCCGTACACACTCTCTCTCTAGCCCACACACATTCTCTCTCTACCCCCCATCCCACACACACTCTCTCTCTCTACCCCACACACACACATTCTCCCTCTAGCACACACACTCTCTCGAGCCCACACACACACATTCTCTCTCTCTCTAGCCCATACACATTCTCTCTCTCTAGCCCACACACACACACACTCTCCCTCTAGCCCACACACACTATCTCTCTACCCCACACACACAAATGCACTCTCCCTCTAGCCCACACACACTCTCTCTCTACTCCACACACACACACACTCTCTGGCTAGCCTACACACACTCTCTCTCTACCCCTCACACACACACACACTCTCTCTCTACCCCACACACACTCTCTCTCTACCCCACACACACTCTCTCTCTAGCCCAAACACACTCTCGCTCTCCAGCACACACACACACTCTCTCTCTCTCTAGCCCACACACACTCTTTCACTAACCACCCCACACACACACACACACACACACACTCTCTCTAGCCCACAAACACACTCTCGCTCTCTAGCACACACACACAATCTCTCTCTCTCTTTAGCCCACACACACTCTCTCTCTAACCCCCCCCCCCCCCGCCACACACACACACACTCTCTCTCTCTAGCCCACACACACACTCTCTCTCTAGCCCACACACACACTCTCTCTCTAGCCCACACACACACACTTTCTCTCTCTAGCCCACACACACACAATCTCTCTCTAGCCCACACACACACACAATCTCTCTCTAGCCCACAGACACACTCTCTCTCTCTAGCCCACACACACACACAATCCCTCTCTAGCCCACACACACACACAATCTCTCTCTACCCCACACACACACACAATCTCTCTCTAGCCCACACACACACTCTCTCTTCCCCACACACACACACACACACACACTCTCTCTAGCTCACAGACAAACTCTCTCTCTCTAGCCCATACAAACACACTCTCTCTCTCTCGGCTACACACTCTCTCTCTACCCCACACACTCTCTCTCTAGCCCACACACACACAATCTCTCTCTAGCCCACAAACACACAATCTCTCCCTAGCCGACACACACACTCTCTCTCTTCCCCACACACACACTCTCTCTCTAGACCACACACATACACACACTCTGTCTCTAGACCACAGACAAACTCTCTCTCTCTAGCCCACACACACACTCTCTCTATAGCCCACGCAAACACACTCTCTCTCTCTAGCCCACACACACAGTCTCTCTCTCTCTAGCCCACACAGTCTCTCTCCCTAGCCCACACACACACTCTCTCTCTAGCCCACACACACACACACTCTCTCTAGCCCACACACACACTCTCTCTAGCCCACAATCTCTCTCTCACTACCCTGCACACACTCTCTCTCTAGCCCACACACATTCTCTCTCTACCCCCCATCCCACACACTCTCTCTCTCTACCCCACACACACACATTCTCCCTCTAGCACACACACTTTCTCTCTCTCTCTAGCCCATACACATTCTCTCCCTCTAGCCCACACACACTATCTCTCTACCCCACACACACACATGCACTCTCCCTCTAGCCCACACACACTCTCTCTCTACTCCACACACACACACACTCTCCGGCTAGCCTACACACACTCTCTCTCTACCCCTCACACACACACACACTCTCCCTCTAGCCCACACACTCTCTCTAGCCCACACACTCTCTCTCTACCCCACACACTTTCTCTCTAGCTCACATACACACTCTCTCTACGCCAAACACACTCTCTCTCTAGCCCACACACTTTCTCTCTAGCTCACATACACACACTCTCGAGCCCACCCACTCTCAATCTAGCCCACACACACTCTCTCTCTTTCGCTCACATACACACTCTCTCTACGCCAAACACACTCTCTCTCTAGCCAACACACTCTCTCTCTCTACCTAGCCCACACACAATCTCTCTCTCTAGCCCACATACACTCTCTCTTTAGCCCACACACTGTCTCTCACTGCCCCACACACAATCCCTCTCTACGCCACACACTCACTCACTCTCTCTCTACCCCACACACACTCTCTCTCTCCCACATACACTCTCTCTCTTTAGCCCACACACTGTCTCTCACTGCCCCACACACAATCCCTCTCTACCCCACACACTCTCTCACTCTCTCTCTACCCCACACACACTCTCTCTCTACCACACACATTGTCTCTCTCTAGCTCACATACACACTCTCTCTAGCCCACACACACTCTCTCTCTCTAGCCCACATACACACTCTCTCTAGCCCATACACACACACACGCTCTCTCTCTATCTAGCCCACACAAAATCTCTCTCTCTACCCCACACACATTCTCTCTCTAGCCAACACACTCTCTCTCTCTCTATCTCGCCCACACACAATCTCTCTCTCTAGCCCACATATACTCTCTCTCTTTAGCCCACACACTGTCTCTCTCTACGCCACACACTCTCTCTCTCTTTCTCTACCCCACACACACTCTCTCTCTGCCCCACACACTCTCTCTCTTGCTCACATACACACAATCTCTAGCCCACCCACACTCTCACTCTAGCCCACACACACTCTCTCTCTCTAGCTCACATAAACACTCTCTCTACGCCACACACACTATCTCTCTAGCCCACACACACTCTGTCTCTCTATCTAGCCCACACACAATCTCTCTCTCTATCCCACATACACTCTCTCTCTTTAGCCCACACACTGTCTCTCACTGCCCCACACACAATCCCTCTCTACCCCACACACTCTCTCGCTCTCTCTCTACCCTACACACACTCTCTCTCTGCCACTCACACTCTCTCTCTCTAGCCCACATACACATTCTCTCTAGCCCACTCACACTCTCTCTCTCCAGCCCACACACACACGCTCTCTCTCTAGCCCACAAACTCTCTCTCTCTAGCCCACACACTCTCTCTCTCTTTAGCCCCCACACACACTCTCTCGCTCTAGCCCACAAAAAGTCTCTCAATTCCCCACATAAAATCTCTCTCTAGTCCACACACAATCTCTCTCTACCCCACACACACAAACACTCTCTCTCTCGCCCACACACTCTCTCCCTCTCTCTCTATCTAGCCCACACACACTTTCTCTCACTACCCCACACACTCTCTCCCTAGCCCACACATACTTTCCCTCTCTAGCCAACACACTCTCTCTCTCTGTCTAGCCCACACACAATCTCTCTCTCTAGCCCACATAGACTCTCTCTCTCTAGCCCACTCACACTCTCTCTCTCTAGACCACACACACTCTCTCTCTCTCTAGCCCACACAAACTCTCTCTCTCTAGCTCACACACACACTCGCTCAACCCCACACACACTCTCTCTCTAGCCCACACACACTCTCTCTCTCTAGCTCACACACACACTCGCTCTACCCCACACACACTCTCTCTCTACCCTCCCACACACACTCTCTCTCTCTAGGCCACACACACTCTCTCTCTAGCCCACACACACTCTCTCTAGCTCACACCCACAAACTTTCTCTCTACCCCAAACTCACTCCCTCTCTAGCCCACAAACTCTCTCTCTCTATCTAGACCACACAAAATCTCTCTCTCTCTAGCCCACACACACTCTCTCTCTCTAGCCAACACACTCTCTCTCTCTATCTAGCCCACACACAATCTCTCTCTCTAGCCAACATACACTCTCTCTCTTTAGCCCACACACTGTCTCTCACTGCCCCACACACACTCTCTCTCTACCACACACACACTCTCTCTCTAGCTTACATACACACTCTCTCTGGCCCACACACACTCTCTCTCTAGCCCACACACTCTCTCTCTCTCTAGCCCACACACACTCTCTCTCTAGCCCACACACACTCTCTATCTAGCCCACACACTCTCTCTCTCTCTAGCCCACACACACTCTCTCTCTAGCCCACACACACTCTCTCTAGCCCACACAAACTCTCTCTCTAGCCCACACACACTCTCTCTAGCTCACACACACACTCTCTCTAGCCCACACACACTCTCTCTCTAGCCCTCTCACACACTCTCTCTCTAGCCCACACACTCTCTCTTTCTCTCTCTAGCCCACACAAACTCTCTCTCTCTGTAGCCCACACACACTCTCTCTCTCTAGCCAACTCACTCTCTCTCTATCTAGCCCAGACTCAATCTCTCTCTCTAGCCCACATATAGTCTCTCTCTTTAGCCCACACACTGTCTCTCTTTACGCCACACACTCTCTCTCTCTTTCTCTAGCCCACACACACTCTCTCTCTACCCCACACACTTTCTCTCTAGCTCACACACACACTCTCTCTAGCCCACCCACACTCTCACTCTTTAGCTCACATACACACTCACTCTACGCCACACACACTCTCTCTCTAGCCCACGCACAATCTCTCTCTCTAGCCCACATACAGTCTCTCTTTAGCCCACACACTGTCTCTCCCTTACCCACACACAATCCCTCTCTGCCCCACACACTCTCTTGCTCTCTCTCTACCCCACACACACTATCTCTCTCTAGCTCACATACACACTCTCTCTAGCCCATACAAACTCTCTCTCCAGCCCACACTCTCTCTCTCTCTCTCTAGCCCACACACACTCTCTCTAGCTCACACACACATTCTCTCTAGCTCACACACACTCTCTCTAGCTCACACACACACTCTCTCTAGCCCACACTAACTCTCTCTCTAGCCCACACACACTCTCTCTCTAGCCCACACACACTCTCTCTCTAGCCCACACACACACTCTCTCTCTAGCCCACATAGACTCTCTCTCTCTAGCCCACTCACACTCACTATCTCTAGCCCACACACTCTCTCTTTCTCTCTCTAGCCCACACACACTCTCTCTCTCTCTAGCCCACACACACTCTCTCTATCTCACACACACACTCTCTCTAGCCCACACAAACTCTCGCTCTAGCCCACACACACTCTCTCTCTAGCCCACACATACTCACTCGCTCTAGCCAACACAATCTCTCTCTCTCTATCTAGCCCAGACACTATCTCTCGCTAAACCCACATATACTCTCTCTCTATAGCCCACACACTGTCTCTCTCAACGCCACACACTCTCTCTCTTTCTCTAGCCCACACACACTCTCTCTCTACCCCATACACTCTCTCTCTAGCTCACATACACACTCTCTCTATCCCACACACACTCTCTCTCTAGCTCACATATACACTCTCTCTACACCACACACACTCTCTCTAGCCCACACACACTCTCTCTCTCTAGCCCACATACACTCTCTCTCTTTAGCCCACACACTGTCTCTCACTGCCCCACACACAATCCCTCTCTACCCCACACACTCTCTCACTCTCTTCTACCCCACACACTCTCTCTCTCTACCACACACTCTCTCTCTCTAGCTCACATACACACTCTCTCTAGCCCACACACACTCTCTCCCTAGCCCATATACTCTCTCTCTCTAGCCCACACACACTCTCTCTCTCTTGCCCACACACACACTCTCTCTCTCTAGCGCACACACACTCTCTCTCTCCCCCACACACTCTCCCTCGCTAGCACACACACACACTCTCCCTCTAGCCCACACACAAACACATGCTCTCTCTCCCTCTAGCCCACAAACTCTCTCCCACTAGCCCACAAACTCTCTCTCTCTAGCCCACACACACACGCTCTCTCTCTAGCCCACAAACTCTCTCTCTCTAGCCCACACACTCTCTCTCTCTCTAGCCCACACACACACTCTCTCGCTCTAGCCCACAAAAAGTCTCTCACTTCCCCACATACAATCTCTCTCTAGCCCACACACAATCTCTCTCTACCCCACACACACAAACACTCTCTCTCTAGCCCACACACTCTCTCTCTCTCTCTATCTAGCCCACACACACTTTCTCTCACTACCCCACACACACTCTCTCCCTAGCCCACACATACTCTCTCTCTCTAGCCAACACACTCTCTCTCTCAGTATCTCGACCACACACAATCTCTCTCTCTAGCCCACATAGACTCTCTCTCTCTAGCCCACTCTCACTCTCTCTCTCTAGAACACACACACTCTCTCTCTCTCTCTTGCCCACACACAATCTCTCTCTCTCTCTAGCCCACACACACTCTCTCTCTAGCCCACACACACTCTCTCTCTAGCCTACACACACTCTCTCTCTACCCCCCCTACACACACACACTCTCTCTCTACCCCACACACACTCCCTCTCTAGCCCACAAACTCTCTCTCTCTCTATCTAGCCCACACAAAATCTCTCTCTCTCTAGCCCACATATACTCTCTCTCTTCAGCCCACACACTGTCTCTCACTACACCACACACATTCTCACTCTCCCCCACACATTCTCTCTCTCTCTCTCTCTTGCCCACACACACTCTCTCTCTTGCCCACACACACTCTCTCTCTACCCCACATATTCTCTGTCTCTCTCTCTTGCCCACACACACTCTCTCTCTAGCCCACACACACTCTCTGTCTCTAGCCCACACACACATTCTCTCTCTATCTCTAGCCCAAACACACTCTCTTTCTCTAGCCAACACACTCTCACTGTCTCTATCTAGCCCACACACAATCTCTATATCTACCACACACACTCTCTCTCTCTGTATCTAGCTCACACACAATCTCTCTCTCTACGCCACACACTCTCTCTCTCTCTCTCTAGCCCACACAAACTCTGTCTCTACCCCACACATTCTCTCACTCTAGCTCACATACACACTCTCTCTAGCCCACAAACACTCTCTCTCTAGCCCACACACACTCTCTCTCTCTAGCCCACATACACTCTCACTCTCTAGCCCACACGCTGTTTCTCTCTACCCCACACACCATCTCTCTCTATCCCACACACTCTCTCTCTCTCTCTCTAGCCCACATACTCTCTCTCTCTAGACCACACACACTCTCTCTCTAGCCCACACACACTCTCTCTCTCTCTCTCTCTCTAGCCCACACACACTCTTTCAAGCTCACACACACAGACTGTCTCTACCCCACACACACTCTCTCTCTAGACCACACACTCTCTCTCTCTAGCCCACACACACTCTCTCTCTAGCCCACACACACTCTTTCTAGCTCACACACACAGACTGTCTCTACCCCACACACACTCTCTCTCTAGACCACACACACTCTCTCTCTAGCCCACACACTCTCTCTCTCCAGCCCACACACTCTCTCTAGCCCACACACACTCTCTCTAGCCCACATACACTTTCTCTAGCCCACACACACTCTCTCGCTCTAGCCAACACACTCTCTCTCTCTCTATCTAGCCCAGACACAATCTCTCTCTCTAGCCCACATATACTCTCTCACTTTAGCCCACACACTGTCTCTCTCTACGCCACACACTCTCTCTCTTTTTCTCTAGCCCACACACACTCTCTCTCTACCCCACACACTCTCTCTCTAGCTCACATACACACACTCTCTAGCCCACCCACACTCTCACTCTAGCCCACACACACTCTCTCTCTCTAGCTCACACACACACTCTCTCTACGCCACACACACTCTCTCTCTAGCCCACACACAATCTCTCTCTCTATCTAGCCCAGACACAATTCTCTTTCTCTAGCCCACATATACTCTCTCACTTTAGCCCACACACTGTCTCTCTCTACGCCACACACTCTCTCTCTCTCTCTCTAGCCCACACAAACTCTGTCTCTACCCCACACATTCTCTCACTCTAGCTCACATACACACTCTCTCTAGCCCACAAACACTCTCTCTCTAGCCCACACACACTCTCTCTCTCTAGCCCACATACACTCTCACTCTCTAGCCCACACGCTGTTTCTCTCTACCCCACACACCATCTCTCTCTATCCCACACACTCTCTCTCTCTCTAGCCCACACACACTCTCTCTCTAGCCCACACACACTCTCTCTCTCTCTCTCTAGCCCACACACACTCTTTCCAGCTCACACACACAGACTGTCTCTACCCCACACACACTCTCTCTCTAGACCACACACACTCTCTCTCTAGCCCACACACTCTCTCTCTCCAGCCCACACACTCTCTCTAGCCCACACACACTCTCTCTAGCTCACACACACATTCTCTCTAGCCACACACACACACTCTCTCTAGCCCACATACACTTTCTCTAGCCCACACACACTCTCTCGCTCTAGCCAACACATGCTCTCTCTCTATCTAGCCCAGACACAATCTCTCTCTCTAGCCCACATATACTCTCTCACTTTAGCCCACACACTGTCTCTCTCTACGCCACACACTCTCTCTCTTTTTCTCTAGCCCACACACACTCTCTCTCTACCCCACACACTCTCTCTCTAGCTCACATACACACACTCTCTAGCCCACCCACACTCTCACTCTAGCCCACACACACTCTCTCTCTCTAGCTCACACACACACTCTCTCTACGCCACACACACTCTCTCTCTAGCCCACACACAATCTCTCTCTCTATCTAGCCCAGACACAATCTCTCTCTCTAGCCCACATATACTCTCTCACTTTAGCCCACACACTGTCTCTCTCTACGCCACACACTCTCTCTCTTTTTCTCTACCCCACACACACTCTCTCTCTCTAGCCCACACACACACTCTCTCTCTAGCCCACACACACTCTTTCTAGCTCACACACACAGACTGTCTCTACCCCACACACACTCTCTCTCTAGACCACACACACTCTCTCTCTAGCCCACACACTCTCTCTCTCCAGCCCACACACTCTCTCTAGCCCACACACACTCTCTCTAGCTCACACACACATTCTCTCTAGCCCACACACACACACTCTCTCTAGCCCACATACACTTTCTCTAGCCCACACACACTCTCTCGCTCTAGCCAACACACTCTCTCTCTCTCTATCTAGCCCAGACACAATCTCTCTCTCTAGCCCACATATACTCTCTCACTTTAGCCCACACACTGTCTCTCTCTACGCCACACACTCTCTCTCTTTTTCTCTAGCCCACACACACTCTCTCTCTACCCCACACACTCTCTCTCTAGCTCACACACACACTCTCTCTACGCCACACACACTCTCTCTCTAGCCCACACACAATCTCTCTCTCTATCTAGCCCAGACACAATCTCTCTCTCTAGCCCACATATACTCTCTCACTTTAGCCCACACACTGTCTCTCTCTACGCCACACACTCTCTCTCTTTTTCTCTACCCCACACACACTCTCTCTCTCTAGCCCACACACACTCTCTCTCTAGCCCACACACACTCTTTCTAGCTCACACACACAGACTGTCTCTACCCCACACACACTCTCTCTCTAGACCACACACACACTCTCTCTAGCCCACACACACTCTCTCTAGCCCTCACACACACATTCTCTCTAGCCCACATACACTTTCTCTAGCCCACACACACTCTCTCGCTCTAGCCAACACACTCTCTCTCTCTCTATCTAGCCCAGACACAATCTCTCTCTCTAGCCCACATATACTCTCTCACTTTAGCCCACACACTGTCTCTCTCTACGCCACACACTCTCTCTCTTTTTCTCTAGCCCACACACACTCTCTCTCTACCCCACACACTCTCTCTCTAGCTCACATACACACACTCTCTAGCCCACCCACACTCTCACTCTAGCCCACACACACTCTCTCTCTCTAGCTCACACACACACTCTCTCTACGCCACACACACTCTCTCTCTAGCCCACACACAATCTCTCTCTCCAACCCAAATACACTCTCTCTCTTTAGCCCACACATTGTCTCTCACTGCCCCACACACAATCCCTCTCTAACCCGCACACTCTCTCGCTCTCTCTCTACCCCACACACACTCTCTCTCTACCAAACACACGCTCTCTCTCTAGCTCACATACACACTCTCTCTAGCCCACACACTCTCTCTCTCTCTAGCCCACACACACACTCTCTAGCTCACACACACACAGTCTCTCTAGCCCACACACACTATCTCTCTAGCCCACACACACTCTAGCTCACACACACACTCTCTCTACCCCACACACTCTCTCTCTCTACCACACACTCTCTCTCTCTAGCTCACATACACACTGTCTCTAGCCCACACGCACTCTCTCCCTAGCCCACACACACTCTCTCTCTCTCTAGCCCACACACTGTCCCTCACTACCCCACACACCATCTCTCTCTATCCCACACACTCTCTCTCTCTCTCTCTAGCCCACACACACTCTCTCTCTAGCCCATACACTCTCACTCTCTAGCCCAGACACACACGCTATCTCTCTCTCCCCCACACACTCTCCCTCGCGAGCACACACACACACTCTCCCTCTAGCCCACACACAAACAAATGGTCTCTCTCCCTCTAGCCCACAAACTCTCTCTCTCTAGCCCACACACACACGCTCTCTCTCTAGCCCACAAACTCTCTCTCTCTAGCCCACACACTCTCTCTCTCTTTAGCCCCCACACACACTCTCTCGCTCTAGCCCACAAAAAGTCTCTCAATTCCCCACATAAAATCTCTCTCTAGTCCACACACAATCTCTCTCTACCCCACACACACAAACACTCTCTCTCTCGCCGACACACTCTCTCTCTCTTTATCTAGCCCACACACACTTTCTCTCACTACCTCAAACACTCTCTCCCTAGCCCACACATACTTTCCCTCTCTAGCCAACACACTCTCTCTCTCTGTCTAGCCCACACACAATCTCTCTCTCTAGCCCACATAGACTCTCTCTCTCTAGCCCACTCACACTCTCTCTCTCGACCACACACACTCTCTCTCTCTCTAGCCCACACAAACTCTCTCTCTCTAGCTCACACACACACTCGCTCTACCCCACACACACTCTCTCTCTAGCCCACACACACTCTCTCTCTCTAGCTCACACACACACTCGCTCTACCCCACACACACTCTCTCTCTAGCCTACACACACTCTCTCTCTACACTCCCACACACATTCTCTCTCTCTAGGCCACACACACTCTCTCTCTAGCCCACACACACTCTCTCTAGCTCACACCCACAAACTTTCTCTCTACCCCAAACTCACTCCCTCTCTAGCCCACAAACTCTCTCTCTCTCTATCTAGCCCACACAAAATCTCTCTCTCTCTAGCCCACACACAATCTCTCTCTCTATCTAGCCCACACACAATCTCTCTCTCTAGCCAACATACACTCTCTCTCTTTAGCCCACACACTGTCTCTCACTGCCCCACACACACTCTCTCTCTACCACACACACTCTCTCTCTCTAGCTTACATACACACTCTCTCTGGCCCACACACACTCTCTATCTAGCCCACAAACTCTCTCTCTCTCTAGCCCACACACACTCTCTCTCTAGCCCACACACACTCTCTCTAGCCCACACAAACTCTCTCTCTAGCCCATACACACTCTCTCTAGCTCACACACACTCTCTCTCTAGCCCTGTCACACACTCTCTCTCTAGCCCACACACTCTCTCTTTCTCTCTCTAGCCCATACAAACTCTCTCTCTCTGTAGCCCACACACACTCTCTCTCTCTAGCCAACACACTCTCTCTCTATCTAGCCCAGACTCAATCTCTCTCTCTAGCCCACATATAGTCTCTCTCTTTAGCCCACACACTGTCTCTCTTTACGCCAAACACTCTCTCTCTCTTTCTCTAGCCCACACACACTCTCTCTCTACCCCACACACTTTCTCTCTAGCTCACATACACACTCGCTCCACGCCACACACACTCTCTCTCTAGCCCACACACAATCTCTCTCTCTAGCCCACATACAGTCTCTCTTTAGCCCACACACTGTCTCTCCCTTACCCACACACAATCCCTCTCTGCCCCACACACTCTCTTGCTCTCTCTCTACCCCACACACACTCTCTCTCTCTAGCTCACATACACACTCTCTCTAGCCCATACAAACTCTCTCTCCAGCCCACACTCTCTCTCTCTCTAGCCCACACACACTCTCTCTACCTCACACACACATTCTCTCTAGCCCACACACACTCTCTCTCCAGCTCACACACACTCTCTCTAGCTCACACACACACTCTCTCTAGCCCACACTAACTCTCTCTCCAGCCCACACACAATCTCTCTCTAGCCCACACACACTCTCTCTCTCTAGCCCACATAGACTCTCTCTCTCTAGCCCACTCACACTCACTCTCTCTAGCCCACACACTCTCTCTTTCTCTCTCTAGCCCACACAAACTCTCTCTCTAGCCCACACAAACACTCTCTCTAGCCCACACACACTCACTCGCTCTAGCCAACACAATCTCTCTCTCTCTATCTAGCCCAGACACTATCTCTCGCTAAACCCACATATACTCTCTCTCTACCCCACACACTCTCTCTCTAGCTCACATATACACTCTCTCTACACCACACACACTCTCTCTAGCCCACACACACTCTCTCTAACTCACACACACATTCTCTCTAGCCCACACACACTCTCTCTCTAGCCCACATACACTCTCTCTCTTTAGCCCACACACTGTCTCTCACTGCCCCACACACAATCCCTCTCTACCCCACACACTCTCTCGCTCTCTCTCTACCCCACACACTCTCTCTCTCTACCACACACTCTCTCTCTCTAGCTCACATACACACTCTCTCTAGCCCACCCACACTCTCACTCTACGCCACACACACTCTCTCTCTAGCCCACACACACTCTCTCTCTAGCCCACACACAATCTCTCTCTCTAGCCCACACACTCTCTCTCTAGCTCACATATACACTCTCTCTACACCACACACACTCTCTCTAGCCCACACACACTCTCTCTAGCTCACACACACATTCTCTCTAGCCCACACACACTCTCTCTCTAGCCCACATACACTCTCTCTCTTTAGCCCACACACTGTCTCTCCCTTACCCACACACAATCCCTCTCTGCCCCACACACTCTCTTGCTCTCTCTCTACCCCACACACACTCTCTCTCTCTAGCTCACATACACACTCTCTCTAGCCCATACAAACTCTCTCTCTAGCCCACACACACTCTCTCTCTCTAGCCCACATAGACTCTCTCTCTCTAGCCCACTCACACTCACTCTCTCTAGCCCACACACTCTCTTTCTCTCTCTAGCCCACACTAACTCTCTCTCTAGCCCACACACACTCTCTCTCTAGCCCACACACACTCTCTCTCTCTAGCCCACATAGACTCTCTCTCTCTAGCCCACTCACACTCACTCTCTCTAGCCCACACACTCTCTTTCTCTCTCTAGCCCACACACACTCTCTCTCTCTCTAGCCCACACACACTCTCTCTATCTCACACACACACTCTCTCTAGCCCACACACACTCTCTCCCTAGCCCATACACTCTCTCTCTCTAGCCCAGACACACACGCTATCTCTCTAGCCCACACACACTCTCTCTCTCTAGCCCACACACACACTCTCTCTCTCTAGCGCACACACACTCTCTCTCTCCCCCACACACTCTCCCTCGCTAGCACACACACACACTCTCCCTCTAGCCCACACACAAACACATGCTCTCTCTCCCTCTAGCCCACAAACTCTCTCCCACTAGCCCACAAACTCTCTCTCTCTAGCCCACACACACACGCTCTCTCTCTAGCCCACAAACTATCTCTCTCTAGCCCACACACTCTCTCTCTCTCTAGCCCACACACACACTCTCTCGACCCCACACACACAAACACTCTCTCTCTAGCCCACACACTCTCTCACTTCCCCACATAAAATCTCTCTCTAGCCCACACACAATCTCTCTCTACCCCACACACACAAACACTCTCTCTCTAGCCCACACACTCTCTCTCTCTCTCTATCTAGCCCAGACACACTTTCTCTCACTACCCCACACACACTCTCTCCCTAGCCCACACATACTTTCCCTCTCTAGCCAACACACTCTCTCTCTCAGTATCTCGACCACACACAATCTCTCTCTCTAGCCCACATAGACTCTCTCTCTCTAGCCCACTCTCACTCTCTCTCTCTAGAACACACACACTCTCTCTCTCTCTTGCCCACACACACTCTCTCTCTAGGCCACACACACTCTCTCTCTAGCCCACAAACTCTCTCTCTCTCTATCTAGCCCACACAAAATCTCTCTCTCTCTAGCCCACATATACTCTCTCTCTTCAGCCCACACAATGTCTCTCACTACACCACACACATTCTCTCTTTCCCCCACACATTCTCTGTCTCTCTCTCTAGCCCACACACACTCTCTCTCTACCCCACACACTCTCTCTCTCTAGCCCACACACACATTCTCTCTAGCCCACATACACACTCTCTCTCTAGCCCAAACACACTCTCACTGTCTCTATCTAGCCCACACACAATCTCTATATCTACCACACACACTCTCTCTCTAGCCCACACACACACTCTCTCTCTCTATCTAGCTCACACACCATCTCTCTCTCTCTACGCCACACATTCTCTCTCTCTCTCTAGCCCACACAAACTCTGTCTCTACCCCACATATTCTCTCACTCTAGCTCACATACACACTCTCTCTAGCCCACAAACACTCTCTCTCTAGCCCACACACACTCTCTCTCTCTAGCCCACATACACTCTCACTCTCTAGCCCACACGCTGTTTCTCTCTACCCCACACACCATCTCTCTCTATCCCACACACTCTCTCTCTCTCTCTAGCCCACATACTCTCTCTCTCTAGACCACACACACTCTCTCTCTAGCCCACACACACTCTCTCTCTCTAGCCCACACACACTCTCTCTCTCTCTCTCTCTAGCCCACACACACTCTTTCAAGCTCACACACACAGACTGTCTCTACCCCACACACACTCTCTCTCTAGACCACACACTCTCTCTCTCTAGCCCACACACACTCTCTCTCTAGCCCACACACACTCTTTCTAGCTCACACACACAGACTGTCTCTACCCCACACACACTCTCTCTCTACCCCACACACACTCTCTCTCTAGACCACACACACTCTCTCTCTAGCCCACACACACTCTTTCTAGCTCACACACACAGACTGTCTCTACCCCACACACACTCTCTCTCTACCCCACACACACTCTCTCTCTAGACCACACACACTCTCTCTCTAGCCCACACACTCTTTCTCTCTCTATCTTGCCCAAACACAAACTCTCTCTCTAGCCCACATACACTCTCTCTTTAGCCCACACACTGTCTCTCCCTACGCCACACACAAGCTCTCTCTACCCCACACACTATCTCTCTCTAGCTCACAGACACACTCTCTCTATCCCACACACAATCTCTCCCTAGACCACACACACTCTCTCTCTCTAGCCCACACACACTCTCTCTCTACCCCACCCCTACACAAACACTCTCTCTCTAGCCCACACACAATCTCTCTCCCTAGCCAACAGACTCTCTCTCCCTATCCCAACACATGCCCTCTGTCTAGCCCACACACTCTCTCAGTCTGGCCCACATGCAACCTCTCTCTCTACCCCACACACTCTCTCTCTTGAGCCCACACACTCTCTCTAGCCCACACACACTCTCTCTAGCTCACACACACACTCTCTCTAGCCCACACACACTCTCTCGCTCTAGCCAACACACTCTCTCTCTCTCTATCTAGCCCAGGCAGAATCTCTCTCTCTAGCCCACATATACTCTCTCTCTTTAGCCCACACACTGTCTCTCTCTACGCCACACACTCTCTCTCTCTTTATCTAGCGGACACACACTCTCTCTCTACCCCACACACTCTCTCTCTAGCTCACATACACACGCTCTCTAGCCCACCCACACTCTCACTCTAGCCCACACACACTCGCTCTCTCTAGCTCACACACACACTCTCTCTACGCCACACACACTCTCTCTCTAGCCCACACACACTCTCTAGCCCACCCACACTCTCACTCTAGCCCACACACACTCTCTCTCTCTAGCTCACATACACACACTCTCCAGCCCACCCACACTCTCACTCTAGCCCACACACACTCTCTCTCTCTAGCTCACACACACACTCTACGCCACACACACTCTCTCTCTCTACGCCACACACTCTCTCTTTCTCTCTCTAGCCCACACACAAACTCTCTCTCTCTAGCCCACACACTCTCTCTCTCTACCCCACCCCTATACAAACACTCTTTCTCTCTCTAGCCCACACACACTCTCTCTCTCTTGCCAACACACTCTCTCTCTCTATCCCAACACACGCCCTCTGTCGAGCCCACACACTCTCTCAGTGTGGCCCACACGCAACCTCTCTCTCTAGCCCACACACTCTCTCTCTCCATCCCACACACTCTCTCTACCCCACACACACTCTCTCTAGCTCACACACATTCTCTCTAGCCCACACACACACTCTCTCTCTAGCCCACACACACTCTCTCGCTCTAGCCAACACAATCTCTCTCTCTCTATCTAGCCCAGACAGAATCTCTCTCTCTAGCCCACATATACTCTCTCACTTTAGCCCACTCACTGTCTCTCTCTACGCCACACACTCTCTCTCTTTTTCTCTAGCCCACACACACTCTCTCTCTACCCCACACACTCTCACTCTAGCTCACATACACACACTCTCTAGCCCACCCACACTCTCACTCTAGCCCACACACACTCTCTCTCTCTAGCTCACACACACACTCTCTCTCCGCCACACACACTCTCTCTCTAGCCCACACACAACCTCTCTCTCTAACCCAAATACACTCTCTCTCTTTAGCCCACACATTGTCTCTCACTGCCCCACACACAATCCCTCTCTAACCCACACACTCTCTCGCTCTCTCTCTACCCCACACACACTGTCTACCAAACACACGCCCTCTCTCTAGCTCACATACACACTCTCTCTAGCCCACACACTCTCTCTCTCTCTAGCCCACACACACACTCTCTAGCTCACACACACACAGTCTCTCTAGCCCACACACACTATCTCTCTAACCCACACACACTCTCTCTAGCTCACACACACACTCTCTCTCTCTAGCCCACAGAGACTCTCTCTCTCTAGCCCACTCACACTCTCTCTCTCTAGCCCACACACTCTCTCTTTCTCTCTCTAGCCCACACACACTCTATCTCACACACTCTCTCTCTCTACCCCACACACTCTCTCTAGCTCACATACACACGCTCTCTAGCCCACCCACCCTCTCACTCTAGCCCACACACACTCTCTCTCTCTAGCTCACATACACTCTCTCTCTAGCCAACACACTGTCTCTCTCTATCTTGCCCACACACAATCTCTCTCTCTAGCTCACATACACTCTCTCTCTTTAGCCCACACACTGTCTCTCTCTACGCCACACACTCTCTCTCTCTTTCTCTAGCCCACACACACTCCCTCTCTGCCCCACTCACTCTCTCTCTAGCTCACATACACACACTCTCTAGCCCACCCACACTCTCACTCTAGCCCACACACACTCTCTCTCTCTAGCTCACACACACACACTCTCTACGCCACACACACTCTCTCTCTAGCCCACACACACTCTCTCTCTCTAGCCAACACACTCTCTCTCTCTATCTAGCCCACACACATTCTCTCTCTCTAGCCAACATACACTCTCTCTCTTTAGCCCACACACAGTCTCTCACTACCCCACACACAATCCCTCTCTACCCCACACACTCTCTCGCTCTCTCTCTACCCCACACACACTCTCTCTTGACCAAACACACTCTCTTGCTCTAGCTCACATACTCACTCTCTCTAACCCACACACACTATCTCTCTCTAGCCCACACACACTCTCTCTAGCTCACACACACTCTCTCTAGCTCACACACACTCTCTCTCTCTAGCCCACACACACTCTCTCTCTAGCCAACACACTCTCTCTCTCTATCTAGCCCACACACAATCTCTCTCTCTAGCCCACATATACTCGCTCTCTTTAGCCCACACACTGTCTCTCTCTACGCCACACACTCTCTCTCTCTTTCTCTAGCCCACACACACTCTCTCTCTGCCCCACTCACTCTCTCTCTAGCTCACATACACACAATCTCTAGCCCACCAACACTCTCACTCTAGCCCACACACTCTCTCTCTCTCTAGCTCACATACACACTCTCTCTACGCCACACACACTCACTCTCTAGCCCACACACTCTCTCTCTCACTTGCCCACATAGACTCTCTCTCTCTAGCCCACTCACACTCTCTCTATCTCACACACTCTCTCTCTCTACCCCACACACTCTCTCTCTAGCTCACATACACACACTCTCTAGCCCACACACACTCTCTCTCTCTAGCTCACATACACACTCTCTCTACACCACACACTCTCTCTCTCTCTAGGCCACACACACTCTCTCTCTACCCCACACACTCACTCTCTAGCTCACATACACACACTCTCTAGCCCACCCACACTCTCTCTCTAGCCCACACACACTCTCTCTCTCTAGCTCACATATACACTCTCTCTACGCCACAAACTCTCTCTCTCTCTAGGCCACACACACTCTCTCTCTACCCCACACACTCACTCTCGAGCTCACATACACACACTCTCTAGCCCACACACAATCTCTCTCTCTAACCCATATACACTCTCTCTCTTTAGCCCACACACTGTCTCTCACTGCCCCACACACAATCCCTCTCTACCCCACACACTCTATTCCTCTCTCTCTACCCCACACACACTCTCTCTCTACCACACACACTCTCTCTCTAGCTCACATACACACTCTCCATAGCCCACACACACTCTCTCTAGCTCACAGACACACTCGCTCTACCCCACACACACTCTCTCTCTAGCCCACACACACTCTCTCTCTCTAGCCCACATAGACTCTCTCTCTCTAGCCCACTCACACACTCTCTCCCTAGCCCACACACTCTCTCTTTCTCTCTCTAGCCCACACACACTCTCTCTCTCTCTAGCCCACACACACTCTCTATCTCACACACACACTCTCTCTAGCCCACACACACACTCTCTCTAGCCCGCTCACAATCTCTCTCTAGCCCACACACACTCTCTCGCTCTAGCCAACACAATCTCTCTCTATCTAGCCCAGACACAATTTCTCTCTCTAGCCCACATATACTCTCTCTCTTTAGCCCACACACTGTCTCTCTGAACGCCACACACACTCTCTCTCTTTCTCTAGCCCACACACACTCTCTCTCTACCCCACACACTCTCTCTCTAGCTCACATACACACACTCTCTAGCCCACCCACACTCTCTCTCTAGCCCACACACAATCTCTCTCTCTAACCCATATACACTCTCTCTCTTTAGCCCACACACTGTCTCTCACTGCCCCACACACAATCCCTCTCTACCCCACACACTCTATTCCTCTCTCTCTACCCCACACACACTCTCTCTCTACCACACACACTCTCTCTCTAGCTCACATACACACTCTCCATAGCCCACACACACTCTCTCTAGCTCACAGACACACTCGCTCTACCCCACACACACTCTCTCTCTAGCCCACACACACTCTTTCTCTCTAGCCCACATAGACTCTCTCTCTCTAGCCCACTCACACACTCTCTCCCTAGCCCACACACTCTCTCTTTCTCTCTCTAGCCCACACACACTCTCTCTCTCTCTAGCCCACACACACTCTCTATCTCACACACACACTCTCTCTAGCCCACACACACACTCTCTCTAGCCCGCTCACAATCTCTCTCTAGCCCACACACACTCTCTCGCTCTAGCCAACACAATCTCTCTCTATCTAGCCCAGACACAATTTCTCTCTCTAGCCCACATATACTCTCTCTCTTTAGCCCACACACTGTCTCTCTGAACGCCACACACACTCTCTCTCTTTCTCTACCCCACACACACTCTCTCTCTACCCCACACACTCTCTCTCTAGCTCACATACACACACTCTCTAGCCCAACCACACTCTCACTCTATCCCACACACACTCTCTCTCTCTAGCTCACATATACACTCTCTCTATGCCACACACACTCTCTCTAGCCCACACACACTCTCTCTCTCTAGCCAACATACACTCTCTCTCTTTATCCCACAAACTGTCTCTCACTGCCCCACACACAATCCCTCTCTACCCCACACACTCTCTCGCTCTCTCTCTACCCCACACAAACTCTCTCTCTACCCCACACACACTCTCTCTAGCCCACACACACTCTCTCTCTACCCCACACACACTCTCTCTCTACCCCACACACTCTCTCTCTCTAGCCCACACACAGTCTCTCACTGCCCCACACACAATCCCTCTCTACCCCACACACTCTCTGGCTCTCTCTCTACCCCACACACTCTCTCTACCACACTCACTCTCTCTCTCTAGCTCACACACACACTCTCTCTAGCCCACACAAACTATCTCTCTCGCCCACACACTCTCTCTCCAGCTCACACACTCTCTCTAGCCCACACACACTCTCTCTCTAGCCCACATAGACTCTCTCTCTAGCCGACTCACACTCTCTCTCTCTAGCCCACGCACTATCACTTTCTCTCTCTTGCCCACACACACTCTCTCTATCTCACTCACGCACTCTCTCTAGCCCACACACACTCTGTCTCTAGCCCACATAGACTCTCTCTCTCTTGCCCACTCACACTCTCTCTCTCTAGCCCACACAGTCCCTCTTTCTCTCTCTAGCCCACACACACTCTAACTATCTCACACGCACACTCTCTCTAGCCCACACACAATCTCTCGCTCTAGCCAACACACTCTCTCTCTCTCTATCTAGCCCACAAAATCTCTTTCTCTAGACAACATATACTCTCACTCTTTAGCCCACACACTGTCTCTCTCTATGCCACACACTCTCTCTCTCTTTCTCTAGCCGACACACACTCTCTCTCTACCCCACACACTCTCTCTCTAGCTCACATACACACACTCTCTAGCCCACACACACTCTCTCTCTCTAGCTCACACACCACTCTCTCTACGCCACACAAACTCTCTCCCTAGCTCACACACATTCTCTCTCTCTAGCCAACATACACTCTCTCTCTTTAGCCCACACACAGTCTCTCACTACCCCACACACAATCCCTCTCTACCCCACACACTCTCTCGCTCTCTCTCTACCCCACACACACTCTCTCTCGACCAAACACACTCTCTCTCTAGCTCACATACACACTCTCTCTAACCCACACACACTATCTCTCTCTAGCCCACACACACTCTCTCTAGCTCACACACACTCTCTCTCTCTAGCCCACACACACTTTCTCTCTAGCCCACACACACTCTCTCTAGCCCACACACACTCTCTCTAGCTCACACACACTATCTCTCTCTAGCCCACACACACTCTCTCTCTAGCCCACACACACTCTCTCTCTCTAGCCCACATAGACTCTCTCTCTCTAGACCACTCACACTCTCTCTATCTGACATACTCTCTCTCTCTACACCACACACTCTCTCTCTCTAGCCCACACACACTCTCTCTCTTTAGCCCACAAACTGTCTCTCTCTACGCCACACACTCTCTCTCTCTTTCTCTAGCCCACACACACTCTCTCTCTGCCCCACTCACTCTCTCTCTAGCTCACATACACACAATCTCTAGCCCACCAACACTCTCACCCTAGCCCACACACACTCTCTCTCTCTCTAGCTCACATACACACTCTCTCTACGCCACACACACTCTCTCTCTAGCCCACACACTCTCTCTCTCACTTGCCCACATAGACTCTCTCTCTCTAGCCCACTCACACTCTCTCTATCTCACACACTCTCTCTCTCTACCCCACACACTCTCTCTCTAGCTCACATACACACACTCTCTAGCCCACCCACACTCTCACTCTACCCCACACACTCTCTCTCTAGCTCACATACACACACTCTCTAGCCCACCCACACTCTCTCTCTAGCCCACACACACTCTCTCTCTCTAGCTCACATACACACTCTCTCTACACCACACACTCTCTCTCTCTCTAGGCCACACACACTCTCTCTCTACCCCACACACTCTCTCTCTAGCTCACATACACACACTCTCTAGCCCACCCACACTCTCTCTCTAGCCCACACACAATCTCTCTCTCTAACCCATATACACTCTCTCTCTTTAGCCCACACACTGTCTCTCACTGCCCCACACACAATCCCTCTCTACCCCACACACTCTATTCCTCTCTCTCTACCCCACACACACTCTCTCTCTACCACACACACTCTCTCTCTAGCTCACATACACACTCTCCATAGCCCACACACACTCTCTCTAGCTCACAGACACACTCGCTCTACCCCACACACACTCTCTCTCTAGCCCACACATACTCTCTCTCTCTAGCCCACATAGACTCTCTCTCTCTAGCCCACTCACACACTCTCTCCCTAGCCCACACACTCTCTCTTTCTCTCTCTAGCCCACACACACTCTCTCTCTCTCTAGCCCACACACACTCTCTATCTCACACACACACTCTCTCTAGCCCACACACACACTCTCTCTAGCCCGCTCACAATCTCTCTCTAGCCCACACACACTCTCTCGCTCTAGCCAACACAATCTCTCTCTCTATCTAGCCCAGACACAATTTCTCTCTCTAGCCCACATATACTCTCTCTCTTTAGACCACACACTGTCTCTCTGAACGCCACACACACTCTCTCTCTTTCTCTAGCCCACACACACTCTCTCTCTACCCCACACACTCTCTCTCTAGCTCACATACACACACTCTCTAGCCCAACCACACTCTCACTCTATCCCACACACACTCTCTCTCTCTAGCTCACATATACACTCTCTCTACGCCACACAGACTCTCTCTCTAGCCCACACACACTCTCTCTCTCTAGCCAACATACACTCTCTCTCTTTATCCCACAAACTGTCTCTCACTGCCCCACACACAATCCCTCTCTACACCACACACTCTCTCGCTCTCTCTCTACCCCACACAAACTCTCTCTCTACCCCACACACACTCTCTCTAGCCCACACACACTCTCTCTCTACCCCACACACACTCTCTCTAGCCCACACACACTCTCTCTCTCTAGCCAACATACACACTCTCTCTTTATCCCACAAACTGTCTCTCACTGCCCCACACACAATCCCTCTCTACCCCACACACTCTCTCGCTCTCTCTCTACCCCACACAAACTCTCTCTCTACCCCACACACACTCTCTCTAGCCCACACACACTCTCTCTCTACCCCACACACACTCTCTCTAGCCCACACACACTCTCTCTCTAGCCCACACAATCTCTCTCTCTAGCCCACATATACTCTCTCTTTTTAGCCCACACACTGTGTCCCTCTACGCCACACACTCTCTCTCTCTTTCTCTAGCCCACACACACTCTCTCTCTACCCCACACACTCTCTCTCTCTAGCCAACACACTCTCTCTCTCTGTATCTAGCCCACACACACTCTCTCTCTACCCCACACACTCTCTCTCTCTAGCCCACACACTGTCTCTCACTGCCCCACACACAATCCCTCTCTACCCCACACACTCTCTTGCTCTCTCTCTATCCCACATACATTCTCTCTCTACCAAACACAGTCTCTCTCTAGCTCACATACACACTCTCTCTAGACAACACACAATCTCTCTCTCTAGCCCACACACACTCTCTCTAGCTCACACACACACACTCTCTCTAGCCCACACACACTCTCTCTAGCTCAAACACACACACTCTCTCTAGCCCACACACACTCTGTCTAGCTCACACACAGACTCTCTTGAGCCCACACACACTCTCTCTCTAGCCCACACACACTCTCTCTCTCTAGCCCACACACACTCTCTCTCTAGCCCACACACACTCTCTCTCTCGAGCCCACATAGACTCTATCTCTCTAGCTCACTCATACTCACTCTATCTCACACACTCTCTCTCTCTCTACCCCACACACTCTCTCTCTAGCTCACATACACACACTCTCTAGCCCACCCACACTCTCACTCTAGCCCACACACACTCTCTCTCTCTAGCTCACATACACACTCTCTCTACGCCACACACACTATCTCTCTAGCCCACACACACTCTCTCTCTCTAGCTCACATACACACTCTCTCTACTCCACACACTCTCTCTCTCTAGCCCACACACACTCTCTCTCTTGCCAACACACTCTCTCTCTCTATCTAGCCCACACACAATCTCTCTCTCTAGCCCACATACACTCTCTCGCTCTAGCCAACACATGCTCTCTCTCTATCTAGCCCACACACAATCCCTCTCTCTAGCCCACATATACTCTCTCTCTTTAGCCCACACACTGTCTCTCACTACGCCACACACTCTCTCTCTCTTTCACTAGCCCACAAACACTCTCTCTCTAGCCAACACACTCTCTCTCTATCTAGCCCACACACAATCTCTCTCTCTAGCCCACATACAATCTCTCGCTCTAGCCAACACACGCTCTCTCTCTATCTAGCCCACAAAATCTCTCTCTCTCTCTAGCCTACACACACTCTCTATCTCACACACACACTCTCTCTAGCCCACACACACACTCTCTCTAGCCCACACACAATCTCTCTCTAGCCCACACACACTCTCTCACTCTAGCCCAAACAATCTCTCTCTCTATCTAGCCCAGACACAATCACTCTCTCTAGCCCACACATACTCTCTCTCTTTAGCCCACACACTCTCTCTCTCTTTCTCTAGCCCACACACACTCTCTGTCTACCCCACACACTCTCTCTCTAGCTCACATACACACACTCTATAGCCCCACACACAATCCCTCTCTACCCCACACACTCTCTCGCTCTCTCTCTACTCCACACACACTCTCTCTCTACCAAACACACTCTCTCTCTCTAGCCCACACACAATCTCTCTCTCTAACCCATATACACTCTCTCTTTAGCCCACACACTGTCTCTCACTGCCCCACACACAATCCCTCTCTACCCCACACACTCTATTGCTCTCTCTCTACCCCACACACACTCTCTCTCTACCACACACTCTCTCTCTCTAGCTCACATACACACTCTCTCTAGCCCACACACACTCTCTCTAGCTCACACACACACTCTCTCTAGCCCACACACACTCTCTCTCTAGCCCACACACACTCTCTCTCTCTAGCCCACATAGACTCTCTCTCTCTAGCCCACTCACACACTCTCTCCCTAGCCCACACACTCTCTCTTTCTCTCTCTAGCCCACCCACACTCTCTCTCTCTCTAGCCCACACATACTCTCTATCTCACACACACACACTCTCTAGCCCACACAGACACTCTCTCTAGCCCGCACACAATCTCTCTCTAGCCCACACACACTCTCTCTCTTTAGCCCACACACTGTCTCTCTCAACGCCACACACTCTCTCTCTCTTTCTCTAGCCCACACACTCTCTCTCTCTACCCCACACACTCTCTCTCTAGCTCACATACACACACTCTCTAGCCCAACCACACTCTCACTCTAGCCCACACACACTCTCTCTCTCTAGCTCACATATACACTCTCTCTACACCACACAGACTCTCTCTCTAGCCCACACACACTCTCTCTCTCTAGCCAACATACACTCTCTCTCTTTAGCCCACACACTGTCTCTCACTGCCCCACACACAATCCCTCTCTACACCACACACTCTCTCGCTCTCTCTCTACCCCACGCACATTCTCTCTCTACCAAACACAATCTCTCTCTCTAGCTCACATACACACTCTCTCTAGCCCACACACACTCTCTCTCTCTAGCCCACACACACTCTCTCTAGCTCACACACACTCTCTCTAGCTCACACACACACACTCTCTCGAGCCCACACACACTCTCTCTCTAGCCCACACACACTCTCTCACTTGCCCACATAGACTCTCTCTCTCTCTAGCCCACTCACACTCTCTCTATCTCACACACTCTCTCTCTCTACCCCACACACTCTCTCTCTAGCTCACATACACACTCTCTCTAGCCCACACACACTCTCTCTCTCTAGCCCACACACACTCTCTCTAGCTCACACACACACACTCTCTCTAGCCCACACACACTCTCTCTAGCTCACACACACACACTCTCTCTCTAGCCCACACACACTATCTCTCTACCCCACAAAATCTCTCTCTAGCTCACATACACACACTCTCTAGCCCACCCACACTCTCTCTCTCCAGCCCACATACACACTCTCTCTACGTCACACACACTCTCTCTCTAGCCCACACACACTCTCTCTCTCTAGCCAACACACTCTCTCTCTATCTAGCCCACACACAATCTCTCTCTCTAACCCATATACACTCTCTCTCTTTAGCCCACACACACTCTCTCTCTCTAGCCCACACACACTCTCTCTAGCTCACACAAACTCTCTCTAGCCCACACACACTCTCTCTCTAGCCCACACACACTCTCTCTCTCTAGCCCACATAGACTCTATCTCTCTAGCTCACTCATACTCACTCTATCTCACACACACTCTCTCTCTACCCCACACACTCTCTCTCTAGCTCACATACACACACTCTCTAGCCCACCCACACTCTCACTCTAGCCCACACACACTCTCTCTCTCTAGCGCACATACACAGTCTCTCTACGCCACACACACTATCTATCTAGCCCACACACACTCTCTCTCTCTAGCCCACACACACTCTCTCTCTTTAGCCCACACACACTCTCTCTCTCTAGCCCACACACACTCTCTCTAGCTCACACACACTCTCTCTAGCCCACACACACTCTCTCTCTAGCCCACACACACTCTCTCTCTAGCCCACACACACTCTCTCTCTCTAGCCCACATAGACTCTATCTCTCTAGCTCACTCATACTCACTCTATCTCACACACTCTCTCTCTCTACCCCACACACTCTCTCTCTAGCTCACATACACACACTCTCTAGCCCACCCACACTCTCACTCTAGCCCACACACACTCTCTCTCTCTAGCTCACATACACAGTCTCTCTACGCCACACACACTATCTCTCTAGCCCACACACACTCTCTCTCTCTAGCTCACATACACACTCTCTCTACACCACACACTCTCTCTCTCTAGCCCACATACACTCTCTCGTTCTAGCCAACACACGCTCTCTCTCTATCTAGCCCACACACAATCCCTCTCTCTAGCCCACATATACTCTCTCTCTTTAGCCCACACACTGTCTCTCACTACGCCACACACTCTCTCTCTCTTTCACTAGCCCACAAACTCTCTCTAGCCAACACTCTCTCTCTCTATCTAGCCCACACACAATCTCTCTCTCTAGCCCACATACAATCTCTCGCTCTAGCCAACACACGCTCTCTCTCTATCTAGCCCACAAAAACTCTCTCTCTCTCTAGCCCACACACACTCTCTATCTCACACACACACTCTCTCTAGCCCACACACACACTCTCTCTAGCCCACACACAATCTCTCTCTAGCCCACACACACTCTCTCACTCTAGCCCACACAATCTCTCTCTCTATCTAGCCCAGACACAATCTCTCTCTCTAGCGCACATATACTCTCTCTCTTTAGCCTACACACTGTCTCTCTCAACGCCACACACTCTCTCTCTCTTTCTCTAGCCCACACACACTCTCTCTCTACCCCACACACTCTCTCTCTAGCTCACATACACACACTCTATAGCCCCACACACAATCCCTCTCTACCCCACACACTCTCTCGCTCTCTCTCTACTCCACACACACTCTCTCTCTACCAAACACACTCTCTCTCTCTAGCCCACACACAATCTCTCTCTCTAACCCATATACACTCTCTCTTTAGCCCACACACTGTCTCTCACTGCCCCACACACAATCCCTCTCTACCCCACACACTCTATTGCTCTCTCTCTACCCCACACACACTCTCTCTCTACCACACACTCTCTCTCTCTAGCTCACATACACAATCTCTCTAGCCCACACACACTCTCTCTAGCTCACACACACACTCTCTCTAGCCCACACACACTCTCTCTCTAGCCCACACACACTCTTTCTCTCTAGCCCACACACACTCTCTCTCTCTAGCCCACTCACACACTCTCTCCCTAGCCCACACACTCTCTCTTTCTCTCTCTAGCCCACCCACACTCTCTCTCTCTCTAGCCCACACATACTCTCTATCTCACACACACACACTCTCTAGCCCATACAGACACTCTCTCTAGCCCGCACACAATCTCTCTCTAGCCCACACACACTCTCTCTCTTTAGCCCACACACTGTCTCTCTCAACGCCACACACTCTCTCTCTCTTTCTCTACCCCACACACTCTCTCTCTAGCTCACATACACACACTCTCTAGCCCAACCACACTCTCACTCTAGCCCACACACACTCTCTCTCTCTAGCTCACATATACACTCTCTCTACGCCACACACACTCTCTCTCTAGCCCACATACACTCTCTCTCTTTAGCCCACACACTGTCTCTCACTGCCCCACACACAATCACTCTCTACCCCACACACTCTCTCGCTCTCTCTCTACCCACACACACTCTCTCTATCTAGCCCACACACACTCTCTCTCTCGAGCCCACATATACTCTCTGTCTTTAGCCCACACACTGTCTCCCTCTACGCTACACACTCTCTCTCTCTTTCTCTAGCCCACACACACTCTATCTCTACCCCACACACTCTCTGTCTCTAGCCCACACAATCTCTCTCTCTATCTAGCCCACACACATTCTCTCTCTCTAGCCCACATACACTCTCTCTCTTTAGCCCACACACTGTCTCTCACTGCCCCACACACAATCCCTCTCTACCACACACACTCTCTCGCTCTCTCTCTACCCCACACACACTGTCTCTCTACCACACACATTGTCTCTCTCTCTCCCACATACACTCTCTCTCTTTAGGCCACACACTGTCTCTCACTGCCCCACACACAATCCCTCTCTACACCACACATTCTCTCGCTCTCTCTCTACCCCATGCACATTCTCTCTCTACCAAACACAATCACTCTCTCTAGCTCACATACACACTCTCTCTAGCCCACACACACTCTCTCTCTCTAGCCCACACACACTCTCTCTAGCTCACACACACACACTCTCTCTAGCCCACACACACTCTCTCTCTCTAGCCCACACACACTCTGTCTAGCTCACACACAGACTCTCTCGAGCCCACACACACTCTCTCTCTAGCCCACACACACTCTCTCACTCTAGCCCACATAGACTCTCTCTCTCTAGCCCACTCACACTCTCTCTATCTCACACACTCTCTCTCTCTACCCCACACACTCTCTCTCTAGCTCACATACACACTCTCTCTAGCCCACACACACTCTCTCTCTCTAGCCCACACACACTCTCTCTAGCTCACACACACACACTCTCTCTAGCCCACACACACTCTCTCTAGCTCACACACACACACTCTCTCTCTAGCCCACACACACTCTGTCTAGCTCACACACAGACTCTCTCGAGCCCACACACACTCTCTCACTCTAGCCCACATAGACTCTTTCTCTCTAGCCCACTCACACTCTCTCTATCTCACACACTCTCTCTCTCTACCCCACACACTCTGTCTCTAGCTCACATACACACTCTCTCTAGCCCACCCACACTCTCAATCTAGCCCACACGCACTCTCTCTCTAGCCAACACACGCTCTCGCTCTGTCTAGCCCACACACAATCTCTCTCTCTAGCCCACATATACTCTCTCTCTTTAGCCCACACACTGTCTCTCTCTCTAGGCCACATACACTCTCTTTAGCCCACACACTGTCTCTCTCTACGCCACACACTCTCTCTCTCTTTCTCTAGCCCACACACACTCTCTCTCTACCCCACACACTCTCTCTCTAGCTCACATACACACACTCTCTAGCCTACCCACACTCTCACTCTGGCCCACCCACACTCTCACTCTCTCGCTCACATACACACTCTCTCTACACCACACACACTCTCTCTCTAGCCCACGCACACTCTCTCTATCTCACACACACTCTCTCTCTATCCCACACACTATCTCTCTAGCTCACATACACACACTCTCTAGCCCACACACACTCTCTCTCTCTAGCTCACATACACACTCTCTCTACACCACACACTCTCTCTCTCTAGGCCACACACACTCTCTCTCTACCCCACACACTCTCTCTCTAGCTCACATACAGACACTCTCTAGCCCACCCACACTCTCTCTCTCTAGCCTACATACACACTCTCTCTACGTCACACACACTCTATCTCTAGCCCACACACACTCTCTGTCTCTAGCCCACACACAATCTCTCTCTCTAACCCATATACACTCTCTCTTTAGCCCACACACTGTCTCTCACTGCCCCACACACAATCACTCTCTACCCCACACACTCTCTCGCTCTCTCTCTACCCCACACAAACTCTCTCTCTACCACACAAACTCTCTCTCTCTAGCTCACATACACACTCTCTCTAGCCCACACACTCTCTCTCTAGCCCACACACACTCTCTCCAGCTCACACACACACTCTCTCTAGCCCACACACACTCTCTCTCGCCCACACACACTCTCTCTCTCTAGCCCACATAGACTCTCTCTCTCTAGCCCACTCACACACTCTCTCCCTAGCGAACACACTCTCTCTTTCTCTCCCTAGCCCACACACTCTCTCTCTCTCTCTAGCCCACACTCACTCTCTATCTCACACACACACTCTCTCTAGCCCACACATACACTCTCTCTAACCCACACACAATCTGTCTCTAGCCCACACACACTCTCTCGCTCTAGCCAACACAATCTCTCTCTCTATCTAGCCCAGACACAATTTCTCTCTCTAGCCCACATATACTCTCTCTCTTTAGCCCACACACTGTCTCTCTCAACGCAACACACACTCTCTCTCTTTCTCTAGCCCACACACACTCTCTCTCTACCCCACACACTCTCTCTCTAGCTCACATACACACACACTCTAGCCCAACCACACTCTCACTCTATCCCACACACACATTCTCTCTCTAGCCCACACACACTCTCTCTCTATCCAACACACACGTCCCCTGTCTAGCCCACACACACACACTCTCTCTCTAGCCCACACACACACTCTCTCCCTAGCCCACACACACTCTCTCTCTCTATCCCACACACACGTCCCCTGTCTAGCCCACACACGCTCTCTGTCTAGCCCACACACTCTCTCTAGCCCACACACTCTCTCTAGCCCACACACACTCTCTCTAGCCCACACACTCTCTCTCTCTAGACCACACACACACTCTCTCGCTCTAGCCCACAAAAAGTCTCTCACATCCCCTCATACAATCTCTCTCTAGCCCACACACAATCTCTCTCTACCACACCAACACAAACACTCTCTCTCTAGCCCACACACTCTCTCTCTCTCTCTATCTTGCCAACACACACTTACTCTCACTAGCCCACACACACTCTCCCTAGCCCACACATACTCTCTCTCTCTAGCCAACACACTCTCTCTCTCTGTATCTAGCCCACACACAATCTCTCTCTCTAGCCCACTAAGACTCTCTCTCTCTAGCCCACTCACACTCTCTCTCTCTTGCCCACACACAATCTCTCTCTCTCTAGCCCACACACACTCTCTCGAGCTCACACACACACTCGCTCTACCCCACACACACTCTCTCTCTAGCCCATACACACTCTCTGTCTAGCCTACACACTCTCTCTCTCTACCTCACTACACAGACTCTCTCTCTCTCTAGCCCACACACTCTCTCTCTCTCTATCTAGCCCACACACAATCTCTCTCTCTCTAGCCCACATATACTCTCTCTCTTCAGCCCACACACTGTCTCTCACTACACCACACACATTCTCACTCACCCGCACACATTCTCTCTCTCTCTCTCTTGCCCACACACACGCCCTCTGTCTTGCCCACACAGTCTCTCAGTCTGGCCCACACGCACCCTCTCTCTCTAGCCCACACACTCACTCTCTCGAGCCCACACACTCTCTCTCTCTAGCCCACACACACATGCTCTCTCTCTAGCCCACACAATCTCTCTAGCCCACACACTCACTCTCTCGAGCCCACACACTCTCTCTCTCTAGCCCACACACACACAATCTCTCTCTCGAGTATACACACACTCTCTCTCTAGCCCACACACTCACTCTCTCGAGCCCACACACTCTCTCTCTATAGCCCACACACACACTCTCTCTCTCTAGCCCACACGCTCTCTCTCTCTAGCCCACACACACACGCTCACCCTCTAGCCCACACACTCTCTCTCTCTAGCCCACACACACTCTCTCTCTAGCCCACACACACACTCTCTCTCTAGCCCACACACACACTCTCTCTCTAGCCCACACACACTCTCTCTCTCTATCCCACACACATGTCCCCTGTCTAGCCCACACACTCTCTCTAGCCCACACACTCTCTCTCTAGCCCACACAAACTCTCTCTCTCTAGCCCACACACTCTCTCTCTCTAGCCCACACAGTCTCTCTAGCCCGCACACACTCTCTCTCTAGCCCACACATTCTCTCTAGCCCGCACACACTCTCTCTCTATCCCCCACACACACTCTATCTCTCTCTAGCCCACACACACACTCTCTCGCTCTAGCCCACCAAAAGTCTTTCACTTCCCACATACAATCTCTCTATACCCCACACACAAACACTCTCTCTAGCCCACACACTCTCTCTCTCTCTCTCTAGCCCACACACACTTACTCACTCTACCCCACACACACTCTCTCTCTAGCCCTGACACACACTCTCTCTCTCTAGACCTCACACTCTCTCTCTCTCTAGCCCACACACACTCTCTCTCTAGCCCACACAGACTCTTTCTCTAGCCCAGACACAATCTCTCTCTCTAGCCCACATATACTCTCTCTCTTTAGCCAATACACTGTGTCTCTCTACGCCACACACACTCTCTCTCTTTCTCTAGCCCACACACACTCTCTCTCTACCCCACACACTCTCTCTCTACCCCAGACACTCTCTCTCTAGATCACATACACACACTCTCTAGCCCACCCACACTCTCACTCTAGCCCACACACACTCTCTCTCTAGCCCACACACACTCTCTGTCTAGCCTACACACTCTCTCTCTCTACCCCACTACACACACTCTCTCTCTCTAACCCATACACTCTCTCTCTCTCTATCTAGCCCACACACAATCTCTCTCTCTCTAGCCCACATATACTCTCTCTCTTCAGCCCACACACTGTCTCTCACTACACCACACACATTCTCACTCTCCCCCACACATTCTCTCTCTCTCTCTCTTGCCCACACACACTCTCTCTCTCCAGCCCACACACATGCCCTCTGTCTTGCCCACACACTCTCTCAGTCTGGCCCACACGCACCCTCTCTCTCTAGCCCACACACTCACTCTCTCTAGCCCACACACTCTCTCTCTCTAGCCCACACAATCTCTCTAGCCCACACACTCACTCTCTCTAGCCCACACACACACAATCTCTCTCTCGAGTACACACACACTCTCTCTCTAGCCCACACACTCACTCTCTCGAGCCCACACACTCTCTCTCTATAGCCCACACACACACTCTCTCTCTCTAGCCCACACGCTCTCTCTCTCTAGTCCACACACACACGCTCACCCTCTAGCCCACACACTCTCTCTCTCTAGCCCACACACACACTCTCTCTCTAGCCCACACACAGTCTCTCTCTAGCCCACACACACTCTCTCTCTACCACACACACTCTCTCTCTCTAGCTCACATACACACTCTCTCTAGCCCACACACACTCTCTCTAGCCCACACACACACTCTCTCTCTAGCCCACACACACTCTCTCTTTAGCCCACACACACTCTCTCTCTAGCCCACACACTCTCTCTTTCTCTCTCTAGCCCACACACACTCTCTCTATCTCAAACACACACTCTCTCTAGCCCACACACATTCTCTCTATCTCACACACACACTCTCTCTATCCCACACACACACTCTCTCTATCCCACACACACTCTCTCTCTAGCCCACACACACTCTCTCTCTAGCCCACACACACTCTCTCGCTCTAGCCAACACACTCTCTCTCTCTATCTAGCCCACACACAATCTCTCTCTCTCTTGCCCACATATACTCTCTCTCTCTAGCCCACACACACTCTCTCTCTACCCCACACACTCTCTCTAGCTCACATACACTCTCTCTATCTCACACACACACTCTCTCTAGCCCACACACACACTCTCTCTAGCCCGCACACACTCTCTCTCTAGCCCAGACACACTCTCTCACTCTCGCCAACACACTCTCTCTCTCTATCTAGCCCACACACAATCTCTCTCTCTAGCCCACATATACTCTCTCTTTAGCCCACACACTGTCTCGCTCAACGCCACACACTCTCTCTCTTTCTCTAGCCCACACACACTCTCTCTCTACTCCACACACTCTCTCTCTAGCTCACATACACACACTCTCTAGCCCACCCTCACTCTCACTCTAGCCCACACACACTCTCTCTCTCTAGCTCACATACACACTCTCTACGCCACACACACTCTCTCTCTAGCCCACACACACTCTCTCTCTCGAGCTCACATACACGCTCTCTCTACGCCACACACACTCTCTCTCTAGCCCACACACACTCTCTCTCTCTCTCCCACATACACTCTCTCTCTTTAGCCCACACACTGTCTCTCATTGCCCCACACAATCCCTCTCTACCCCACACACTCTCTCTCTTTCTCTACCCCACACACACTCTCTCTCTACCACACACACTGTCTCTCTCTAGCTCACATACACACTCTCTCTAGCCCACACACAATCTCTCTCTAGCCCACACACACTCTCTCTCTCTAGCCCACACACTGTCCCTCACTACCCCACACACTATCTCTCTCCCCCACACACTCTCCCTCGCTAGCACACACACACACTCTCCTTCTAGCCCACACACAAACACATGCTCTCTCTCTCTCTAGCCCACAAACTCTCTCTCTCTAGCCCACAAACTATCTCTCTCTAGACCACACACACACTCTCTCGCTCTAGCCCACCAAAAGTCTCTCACTTCCCACATACAATCTTTCTCTTGCCCACACACAATCTCTCTCTACCCCACACACACAAACACTCTCTCTAGCCCACACAATCTCTCTATCTCTAGCCCACACACACTTACTCACTCTACCCCACACACACTCTCTCTCTAGCCCACACATACTCTCTATCTCTAGCCCACTCACACTCTCTCTCTCTAGCCCACACACACTCTCTCTAGCTCACAGACACACTCTCTCTAGCCCACACACACACTCTCACTAGCCCACACACACACTCTCTCTAGCCCACACACACTCGTTCTCTAGCCCACACACAATCTCTCTCTCTAGCCAACATATACTCTCTCTATTTAGCCAATACACTGTCTCTCTCTACGCCACACACTCTCTCTCTCTTTCTCTAGCCCACACACACTCTGTCTCTACCCCAGACACTCTCTCTCTAGCTCACATACACACACTCTCTAGCCCACCCACACTCTCACTCTAGCCCACACACACTCTCTCTCTAGCTCACATAAATACTCTCTCTACGCCACACACACTCTCTCTCTAGCCCACACACATTCTCTCTCTCTAGCCAACACTCTCTCTCTATCTAGCCCACACACAATCTCTCTCTCTAGCCCACATACACTCTCTCTCTTTAGCCCACACACTGTCTCTCACTGCCCCACACACAATCCCTCTCTACCCCTCACACTCTCTCGCTCTCTCTCTACCCCACACACACTCTCTCTCTACCACACACACTCTATCTCTCTAGCCCACACACACTCTCTCTCTAGCCCACACACATCTCTCTCTATCCCACATATACTCTCTCTCTTTAGCCCACACACACACTCTCTCTACCCCACACACTCTCTCTCTAGCTCACATACACACACTCTTTAGCCCACCCACACTCTCACTCTAGCCCACACACACTCTCTCTCTCTAGCTCACATACACACACTCTCTACGCCACACACAATCTCTCTCTAGCCCACACACACTCTCTCTAGCCCACACACACTATCTCTCTTTAGCCCACACACACTCTCTCTCTAGCCCACACACACTCTCTCTCTCTCCCCCACACACTCTCCCTCGCTAGCACACACACGCACTCTCCCTCTAGCCCACACACAAACACATGCTCTCTCTCTCTCTAGCCCACAAACTCTCTCTCTCTAGCCCACACACTCTCTCTCTCTAGACCACACACACACACTCTCTCTAGCCCACACACTCTCTCTCTCTAGACCACACACACAATCTCTCGCTCTAGCCCACAAAAAGTCTCTCACATCCCCTCATACAATCTCTCTCTAGCTCACACACAATCTCTCTCTACCCCACACACACAAACACTCTCTCTCTCGCCCACACACTCTCTCTCTCTCTATCTAGCCAACACACACTTACTCTCACTAGCCCACACACACTCTCCCTAGCCCACACATACTCTCTCTCTCTAGCCAACACACGCTCTCTCTCTGTATCTAGCCCACACACAATCTCTCTCTCTAGCCCACTTAGACTCTCTCTCTCTAGCCCACTCACACTCTCTCTCTCTCTCTTGCCCACACACAATCTCTCTCTCTCTCTAGCCCACACACACTGTCTCTCTAGCCCACACAGACTCTCTGTCTAGCCTACACACACTCTCTCTACCCCACTACGCACACTCTCTCTGTCTCTAGCCCACACACTCTCTCTCTCTCTATCTAGCCCACACACAATCTCTCTCTCTCTAGCCCACATATACTCTCTCTCTTCAGCCCACACACTGTCTCTCACTACACCACACACATTCTCACTCTCCCCCACACATTCTCTCTCTCTCTCTCTTGCCCACACACACTCTCTCTCTCCAGCCCACACACTCTCTCTCTCTCATCCCACACACACGCCCTCTGTCTAGTCCACACACTCTCTCAGTCTGGCCCACATGCACCCTCTCTCTCTAGCCCACACAATCTCTCTAGCCCACACACTCACTCTCTCTAGCCCACACACACACAATCTCTCTCTCGAGTACACACACACTCTCTCTCTAGCCCACACACTCACTCTCTCGAGCCCACACACTCTCTCTCTATAGCCCACACACACACTCTCTCTCTCTAGCCCACACACACTCTCTCTCTAGCCCACACACACACTCTCTCTCTCTAGCCCACTCACACTCTCTCTCTCTAGACCTCACACTCTCTCTCTCTCTAGCCCACACACACTCTCTCTCTAGCCCACACACATTCTTTCTCTTGGCCTCACACACTCTCTCTCTAGCCCACACAGACTCTTTCTCTAGCCCAGACACAATCTCTCTCTCTAGCCCACATATACTCTCTCTCTTTAGCCAATACACTGTCTCTCTCTACGCCACACACTCTCTCTCTCTTTCTCTAGCCCACACACACTCTCTCTCTACCCCAGACACTCTCTCTCTAGCTCACATACACACACTTTCTAGCCCACCCACACTCTCACTCTAGCCCACACACACTCTCTCTCTCTAGCTCACATAAATACTCTCTCTATGCCACACACACTCTCTCTCTAGCCCACACACACTCTCTCTCTCCAGCCAACACACTCTCTCTCTCTATCTAGCCCACACACAATCTCTCTCTTTAGCCCACACACTGTCTCTCACTGCCCCACACACAATCCCTCTCTACCCCTCACACTCTCTCGCTCTCTCTCTGTACCCCACACACACTCTCTCTCTCTAGCCCACACACCCTCTCTCTAGCACACACACACACTCTCTCTAGCCCACACACACTCTCTCTCTAGCCCACACACAACCTCCCTCTCTCCCACATATACTCTCTCTCTTTAGCCCACACACTGTCTCTCTCTACGCCACACACTCTCTCTCTAGCTCACATACACACACTCTCTAGCCCACCCACACTCTCACTCTAGCCCACACACACTCTCTCTCTCTAGCTCACCTACAAACACTCTCTACGCCACACACAATCTCTCTCTAGCCCACACACACTCTCTCTAGCCCACACACAATCTCTCTCTCTAGCCAACATACACTCTCTCTCTTTAACCCACACACTGTCTCTCACTACCCCACACACAATCCCTCTCTACCCCACACACTCTCTCGCTCTCTCTCTACCCCACACACACTGTCTCTCTAACACACACACTATCTCTCTCTAGCTCACATACACACTATCTCTAACCCACACACACTCTCTCTCTAGCCCACAGACTCTCTCTCTCTAGCCCACACACACTTTCTCTAGCTCACGCACACACTCTCTCTCTAGCCCACACACACTCTCTCTCTAGCCCACACACACTCTCTCTAGCTCACACACACACACTCTCTCTAGCCCACACACACTCTCTCTCTAGCCCACACACACTCTCTCTCTCTAGCCCACACACAATCTCTCTCTCTAGCCCACTCACTCTCTCTCTCTCTAGCCCACACACACTCTCTCTCTCTCTAGCCTACACACACTCTCTCTAGCCCACACACACACTCTCTCTCTCTAGCTCACCTACAAACACTCTCTACGCCACACACAATCTCTCTCTAGCCCACACACACTCTCTCTAGCCCACACACAATCTCTCTCTCTAGCCAACATACACTCTCTCTCTTTAACCCACACACTGTCTCTCACTACCCCACACACAATCCCTCTCTACCCCACACACTCTCTCGCTCTCTCTCTACCCCACACACACTGTCTCTCTAACACACACACTATCTCTCTCTAGCTCACATACACACTATCTCTAACCCACACACACTCTCTCTCTAGCCCACAGACTCTCTCTCTCTAGCCCACACACACTTTCTCTAGCTCACGCACACACTCTCTCTCTAGCCCACACACACTCTCTCTCTAGCCCACACACACTCTCTCTAGCTCACACACACACACTCTCTCTAGCCCACACACACTCTCTCTCTAGCCCACACACACTCTCTCTCTCTAGCCCACACACAATCTCTCTCTCTAGCCCACTCACTCTCTCTCTCTCTAGCCCACACACACTCTCTCTCTCTCTAGCCTACACACACTCTCTCTAGCCCACACACACACTCTCTCTAGCCACACACACTCTCTCTCTAGCCCACACACACACTCTCTCTAGCCACACACAATCTCTCTCTAGCCCACACAAACTCTCACTCTAGCCCACACACACACTCTCTCTAGCCCACACACACTCTCTCTCTCTAGCCCACATAGACTCTCTCTATCTAGCCCACTCGCACTCTCTCTCTCTAGCCCACACAGTCTCCCTTTCTCTCTCTAGCCCACACACACTCTCTCTCTAGCCCACACACAGTCTCTGTAGCTCACACACACTCTCTCTCTAGCCCACACACACTCTCTCTCTAGCCCACACACACTCTCTCTCTAGCCCACACACTCTCTCGGTCTAGCCAACACACTCTCTCTCTGTCTAGCCCAGTCACAATCTCTCTCTCTAGCCCACATATACTCTCTATCTTTAGCCCACACACTCTCTCTAGCCTACACACAATCTCTCTCTAGCCCACACAAACTCTCTCTCTAGCCCACACACACTCTCTCTCTAGCCCACACACACTCTCTGTCTCTAGCCCACATAGACTCTCTCTATCTAGCCCACTCGCACTCTCTCTCTCTAGCCCACACAGTCTCTCTTTCTCTCTCTAGCCCACACACACTCTCTCTAGCCCACACACACTCTCTCTAGCTCACACACACACTCTCTCTAGCCCACACACACTCTCTCTCTAGCCCACACACTCTCTCGCTCTAGCCAACACACTCTCTCTGTCTAGCCCACACACAATCTCTCTCTCTAGCCCACATATACTCTCTATCTTTAGCCCACACACTGTCTCTCTCTCTACGCCACACACTCTCTCTCTCTTTCTCTTGCCCACTCACACTCTCTCTCTACCCCACACACTCTCTCTCTAGCTCACACACACACAATCTCTAGCCCACACACACTCTCACTCTAGCCCACACACACTCTCTCTCTTTAGCTCACATACACACTCTCTCTATGCCACACTAACACTCTCTCCAGCCCACATACACTCTCTCTCTAGCCAAAACACTCTCTCTCTCTATCTAGCCCACACGCAACCTCTCTCTCTAGCCCACATACACTCTCTCTCTTTAGCCCACACACTGTCTCTCACTGCCCCACACACAATCCCTCTCTACGCCACACAATCTCTCGCTCTCTCTCTACCCCACACACACACTGTCTCTACCACAAACACTCTCTCTCTCTAGCTCACATACACACTCTCTCTAGCCCATACACACTCTCTCTCTAGCCCACACACTCTCTCTCTCTCTAGCCCACACACACTCTCTCTAGATCACACACACACTCTCTCTAGCCTACACACACTCTCTCTCTAGCCCACACACACTCTCTCTAGCTCTCACACACACTCTCTCTAGCCCACCCACACTCTCTCTCTAGCCCAAACACACTCTCTCTCTAGCCCACACACACTCTCTCTCTCTCTAGCCCACATAGACTCTCTCTCTCTAGCCCACTCACACTCACTCTCTCTAGCCCACATACTCTCTCTTTCTCTCTCTAGCCCACACACACTCTCTCTCTCTCTGGCCCATACACACTCTCTCTATCTCACACACACACTCTCTCTAAGCCATACACACACTCTCTCGCTCTACCCAACACAACCTCTCTCTCTCTATCTAGCCCAGACACAATCAATCTCTATAGCCCACATATACTCTCTCTCTTTAGCCCACACACTGTCTCTCTCAACGCCACACACTCTCTCTCTCTTTCTCTAGCCCACACACACTCTCTCTATCTCACACACACTCTCTCTAGCCCACACACACACTCTCTCTAGCCCACACACACTCTCTCTCTAGCCCACACACTCTCTCTCGCTCAACCCAACACAATCTCTCTCTCTCTATCTAGCCCACACACAATCTATCTCTATAGCCCACACATACTCTCTCTCTTTAGCCCACACACTGTCTCTCTCAATGCCACACACACTCTCTGTTTCTCTAGGCCACCCGCACTCTCTCTCTACCCCACACACTCTCTCTCTAGCTCACATACACACACTCTCTAGCCCACCCACACTCTCACTCTAGCACACACTCTCTCTCTAGCTCACATATACACTCTCTCTACGCCACACACGCTCTCTCTCTCTAGCCCACATACACTCTCTCTCTTTAGCCCACACACTGTCTCTCACTGCCCCACACACAATCCCTCTCTACCCCACACACTCTCTAGCTCTACCACACACTCTCTCTCTCTCTAGCTCACATACACACTCTCTAGCCCACACACACTCTCTCTCTATGCCACACACTCTCTCTCTCTGTAGCCCACACACACTCTCTCTAGCTCACACACACTATAGCCCACACACACTATCTCTCTAGCCCACACACATTCTCTTTAGCTCACACACACACTCTCTCTAGCCCACACACACTCTCTCTCCAGCCCACACACACTCTCTCTCCAGCCCACTCACACTCTCTCTCTCTAGCCCACACACTCTCTCTATCTCACACACACTCTCTCTCTACCCCACACAATCTCTCTCTAGCTTACATACACACACTCTCTAGCCCTCCCACACTCTCACTCTAGCCCACACACAATCTCTCTCTCAAGCCCACACACACTCTCTCTCCAGCCCACACACTCTCTCTCTAGCCCACACACTTTCTCTCTCTAGCCCACACACACACACTCTCTTTCTAGCCCACACACTCTCTCTCTCTACCCCACACACTCTCTCTGTCTCTCTCTCTAGCCCACACACACTCGCTCTCTACCCCATACACTCTCTCTCTCTAGCCCAGACACACACGCTCTCTCTCTAGCTCACACACACTCTCTCTCTCTAGCGCACACACACTCTCTCTCTCCCCCATACACTCTCCCTCGCTAGCACACACCTACACTCACCCTCTAGCCCACACACAAACACATGCTCTCTCTCTCTCCAGCCCACACACTCTCTCTAGCTCACACACACAAACTCTCTCTACCCCACACACACTCTCTCTCTAGCCCACACACACACTCTCTCTCGAGCCCACACACTCTCTCTATCTCTAGCCCACACACACATGCTCTCTCTCTAGCCCACACACTCTCTCTAGACCACACACACTCTTTCTCTATCCCCCACACAACAATCTCTCTCTCGTGCCCACACACACTCTCTCTAGCGCAGTCACACTCTCTCTCTCTAGCCCACACACTCTCTCTCTCTAGCCCACACACTCTCTCTCTCTATCCCACGCACACGCACTCTGTCTAGCCCACACACACTCTCTCTCGAGCCCTCACACACTCTCTCTCTCTAGCCCACACACACTCTCTCTCTCTAGCCCACACACACACTCTCTCTCTCGAGCGCACACACACTCTCTCTCTCCCCCACACACTCTCCCTCGCTAGCACACACACACTCTCCCTCTAGCCCACACACAAACACATGCTCTCTCTCTCTCTAGCGTGCACACACTCTCTATCTCCCCCACACACTCTCCCTCGCTAGCACACACACACACTCTCCCTCTAGCCCACACACAAACACATGCTCTCTCTCTCTCTCTCTAGCCCACAAACTCTCTCTCTCTAGCACACACACTCTCTCTCTCTAGCCCACAAACACACTCTCTCACTCTAGCCCACAAAAAGTCTCTCACTTCCCACATACAATCTTTCTCTAGCCCACACACCGTCTCTCTCTACGCCACACACTCTCTCTCTCTTTTCTACCTCACACACACTCTCTCTCTCTAGCTCACATACACACTCTCTCTACGCCACACACACTCTGTCTCTAACCCACACACACTCTCTCTCTAGCCAACACACTCTCTCTCTCTATCTAGCCCACACACAATCTCTCTCTCTAGCCCACATACACTCTCTCTCTTTAGCCCACACACTCTCTCACTACCTCACACACAATCCCTCTCTACCCCACACACTCTCTCGCTCTCTCTCTACTCCACACACACTCTCTCTCTACCACACACACTCTCTCTCTCTAGCTCACATACACACTCTCTCTAGCCCACACACACTCTCTCTCTAGCCCACACACACTCTCTCTCTCTAGCCCACACACACTCTCTCTCTCTAGCCCACACACACTCTCTCTCTCTAGCCCACATACATTCTCTCTCTCTAGCCCACACACTGTCCCTTACTACCCCACACACCATCTCTCTTTATCCCACACAATCTCTCTCTCTCTCTCTCTAGCCCACACACACTCTCTCTCTACCCCGTACACTCTCCCTCTCTAGCCCAGACACACACGCTCTCTCTCTAGCCCACACACACTCTCCCTCTCTAACACACACACACTCTCCCTCTAGCCCACACAATCTCTCTCTCTAGCCCACACACACTCTCTCTCTACCCCATACACTCTCTCTCTCTCTAGCTCAGACACACACGCTCTCTCTCTAGCCCACAGACACTCCCTCTCTCCGCCACACACTCTCCCTCTCTAGCACACACACACACTCGCCCTTGAGCCCACACACACTCTCTCCCTCTAGCCCACACACACTCCTTCTCTCCCCGACACACTCTCCCTCTCTAGCACACACACACACTCTCCCTTGGGCACACACACACTCTCTCTCTCTAGCCCACACACTCTCTCTCTCTAGCCCACACAGACACACGCTCTCTCTCTATCTAGCCCACACACAATCTCTCTCTCTACCCCACACACACTCTCTCTGTAGCCCACACACATTCTCTCTCTAGCCCACACACTCTCTCTCTCTCTATCTAGCCCACACACAATCTCTCTCTAGCCAACAAACTATCTCTCTCTCTATCTAGCCCACATACACTCTCTCTCTTTAGCCCACACACTGTCTCTCACTACTCCACACACAATCTCTCTCTACCCCACAAACTCTTTCTCTCACTCTCTACCCCACACACACTCTCTCTCTACACCACACACTCTCTCTCTCTCTATCTAGCCAACACACAATCTCTTTCTCTAGCCCACATACACTGTCTCTCTTTAGCCCACACACATTCTATCACTACCCCACACACAATCTCTTCTACCCCACACACTCTCTCTCTCTAGCCCACACGCTGTTTCTCACTAACCCACACACCATCTCTCTCTATCCCACACACACTCTCTCTATCTCTCTAGCCCACACACTCTCTCTCTCTAGCCCACACGCTGTTTCTCACTAACCCACACACCATCTCTCTCTATCCCACACACACTCTCTCTATCTCTCTAGCCCACACACTCTCTCTCTCTAGACCACACACTCTCTCTCTCTAGACCACACACACTCTCTCTCTCTCTATCTAGCCCACACACACTCTTTCTAGCTCACACACACAGACTGCCTCTACCCCACACACACACTCTCTCTAGACCACACACCATCTCTCTCTATCCCACACACACTCTCTCTATCTCTCTAGCCCACACACTCTCTCTCTCTAGACCACACACACTCTCTCTCTAGCCCACACACTCTCTCTCTCTCTATCTAGCCCACACACACTCTTTCTAGCTCACACACACAGACTGCCTCTACCCCACACACACACTCTCTCTAGACCACACACCCTCTCTCTCTAGCCCACACACTCTTTCTCTCTCTATCTTGCCCAAACACAAACTCTCTCTCTATCCCACACACACGCACTGTGTCTAGCCCACACACACTCTCTCTCTAGCCCACACACGCTCTCTGTCTAGCCCACACACACTCTCTCTCTAGCCCACACACACTCTCTCGCTCTAGCCAACACACTGTCTCTCTCTATCTAGCCCACACACAATCCCTATCTCTAGCCCACATATACTCTCTCTCTTTAGCCCACACACTGTCTCTCACTACCCCACACACCATCTCTCTCTACCCCACACACACTCTTCCTCTCTAGAACACACACAAACTCTCTATCTAGACCACACACACACACATGCTCTCACTCTCTCTAGCCCACACACTCTCTCTCTCTAGCCCACACACTCTCTCTCTCTAGCCCACACACTCTCTCTCTCTAACCCACACACACCCTCTCGATCTAGCCCACACACTGTCTCTCACTACCCCACATACAATCTCTCTCTAGCCCACACACACTTTCTCTCTACCCCACACACACTCTCTCTCTCTATCCACACACACACTCTGTCTCTCTCTAGCCCACACACACTCTTTCTAGCTCACACACACACACACTTTCTCTACCCCACACACACTGCCTCTCTCTAGCCCACACACTGTCTCTCTCTATCTAGCCCACACACAATCTCTCGATCTCTAGCCCACATACACTCTCTCTCTTTAGCCCACACACTGTCTCTCACTACCCTATACACAATCCCTCTCTACCCCACACACACTCTCTCTCTACCATACACACTCTCTCTCTCTCTCTCTAGCCCACACACACTCTCTCTACCCCATACTCTCTCTCTCTCTAGCCCAGACACACACTCTCTCTCTCTAGCCCACACACACTCCCTCTCTCCCCCACACACTCTCCCTCTCTAGCACACACACACTCTCTCTCTCTAGCCCACACACTCTCTCTCTCTAGCCCACACACACACACACACACGCTCTCTCTCTATCTAGCCCAGACACAATCTCTCTCTCTACTCCTCACACACTCTCTCTAGCCCACACACTCTCTCTCTCTCTATCTAGCCCACACACAATCTCTCTCTCTAGGCCACATACACTCTCTCTCTTTAGCCCACACCCTGTCTCTCACTGCCCCACACACAATCTCTCTCTACGCCACACACTCTCTCTCTCTCTCTCTAGCCCACACACACTCTCTCTCTACCCCACACACTCTCTCTCTCTAGCCCACACACATTCTCTCTCTACCCCACACACTCTCTCTCTCTAGCCCACACACACTCTCTCTCTAGCCCACACACACTCTCTCTCTCTACCCCACACACTCTCTTTCTCTAGCTCACATACACACTCTCTCTAGCCCACACACACTCTCTCTCTAGCCCACACACACTCTCTCTCTAGCCCACACACACTCTCTCTCTCTAGCCCACACGCACTCTTTCTCTAACCCACATACACTCACTCTCTCCAGCCCACACATTGACTCTCACTACCCCACACACCATCTCTCTCTACCCCAAACATTCTCTCTCTCTCTCTCTAGCCCACACACTCAGTCTCTCTAGCTCACATACACACTCTCTCTAGCCCACACACTCTCTCTCTATCCCACACACACTCTCTCTCTCTAGCCCACACACTCTCTCTCTATCCCACACACACGCACTCTGTCTAGCCCACACATGCTCTCTGTCTAGCCCACACAAACTCTCTCTCTCTCTAGCCCACACACAAACTCTCTCTCTCTAACCCATATACTCTCTCTCTCTAGCCCCCACACACACCCACACTCTCTCTCTCTAGCCCACACACTCTCACTCTCTATCCCACACACACGCACTCTGTCTAGCCCACACACTCTCTCAGTCTGGCCCATACGCACACTCTATCTCTTCCCACACACTCTCTCTCTCTAGCCCACACAGTCTCTCTCTCTCTAGTCCACACTCACACGCTCTCTCTCTAGCCCACACACACTCTTTCTAGCTCACACACACACACTTTCTCTACCCCACACACACTCTCTCTCTATCCCACACACACTGTCTCTCTCTAGCCAACACACTCTCTCTCTCTATCTAGCCCACACACAATCTCTCGCTCTCTAGCCCACATACACTCTCTCTCTTTAGCCCACACACTGTCTCTCACTACCCTACACACAATCCCTCTCTACCCCACACACTCTCTCGCTCTGTCTCTACCCCACACACATTCTCTCTCTACCACACACACTGTCTCTCTCTAGCTCACATACACACTCTCGCTAGCCCACACACACTCTCTCTCTAGCCCACACACACTCTCTCTCTACACCACACACTCTCTCTCTCTCTATCTAGCCAACACACAATCTCTTTCTCTAGCCCATATACACTGTCTCTCTTTAGCCCACACACATTCTATCACTACCCCACACACAATCTCTCTCTACCCCACACACTCTCTCTCTATCTCTCTAGCCCACACACATTCTCTCTCTACCCCACACACTCTCTCTCTCTAGCCCACACACACACTCTCTCTAGCCCAAACACTGTCTCTCACTACCCCACACACAATCTCTCACTACCCCACACACTCTCTCTCTATCTCTCTAGCCCACACACATTCTCTCTCTACCCCACACACACTCTCTCTCTCTAGCCCACACAGACTCTTTCTCTAACCCACATACACTCACTCTCTCTAGCCCACACATTGACTCTCACTACCCCACACACCATCTCTCTCTACCCCAAACATTCTCTCTCTCGCTCTCTAGCCCACACACACTATCACTCTACCCCACACACTCAGTCTCTCTAGCTCACATACACACTCTCTCTAGCCCACACAAACTCTCTCCCTAGCCCATACACACTCTCTCTTTCTAGCCCACACACTCTGTCTCTATCCCACACATACGCACTCTGTCTAGCCCACACACGCTCTCTGTCTAGCCCACACAAACTCTTTCTCTCTCGAGCCCACACACAAACTCTCTCTCTCTAGCCCATATACTCTCTCTCTCTCTAGCCCCCACACACACCCACACTCTCTCTCTCTAGCCCACACACACTCTCTCTCTCTAGCCCACACACTCTCTCTCTCTATCCCACACACACGCACTCTGTCTAGCCCACACACTCTCTCAGTCTGGCGCATACGCACACTCTATCTCTTCCCACACACTCTGTCTCTCTAGCCCACACAGTCTCTCTCTCTCTAGTCCACACACACACGCTCTCTCTCTAGCCCACACACAATCTCTGTTGCCCACACACTCTATCTCTCTAGCCCACATAGACACTCTCTCTCTAGCCCACTCACACTCTCTCTCTCTAGCCCAAACACTCTCTCTTTCTCTCTCTAGCCCACACACACTCTCTCTCTCTCTAGCCACACACCCTCTCTCTAGCTCACACACACACTCTCTCTCTAGCCCACTCATACTCTCTCTCTAGCCCACACACTGTCTCTCACTGCCCCACACACAATCCCTCTCTACCCCACACACTCTCTCGCTCTCTCTCTCCCACACACACATTCTCTCCCTACCACACACACTCTCTCTCTCTCTAGCTCACATACACAATCACTCTAGCCCAAACACATTCTCTCTCTAGCCAACACACACTCTCTCTAGCTCACACTCACACAATCTCTTTAGTCCACACACACACTCTCTCTAGCCCAAACACTGTCTCTCACTACCCCACACACCATCTCTCTCTTTCCCACACACTCTCTCTCTCTGTCTCTAGTCCACACACACTCTCTCTCTACACCATACACTCTCTCTCTAGCCCAGACACACACGCTCTCTCTCTAGCCCACACACACTCCCTCTCTGCCCCACACACTCTCCCTCTCTAGCACACACACACTCTCTCTCGCTCTAGCCCACACACTCTCTCTCACTACCCCACATACAATCTCTCTCTAGCCCAAACACACTCTCACTCTACCCCACACACACACACACTCTCTCTCTCTAGGCCACACACACTCTCTCTCTCTTGCCCACACACACTCTCTCTAGCTCACACACACACACACACTCTCTCTACCCCACACGCTCTCTCTCTCTAACCCACACATACTGTCTCTCTCTAACCCACCCACACTCTCTCTCTCTAGCCCACACACTCTCTCTCTCTCTATCTAGCCTAGACAAAATCTCTCTCTCTAGCCCACATACACGCTCTCTCTTTAGCCCACGCAATGTCTCTCACTACCCCACACACAATCTCTCTCTATCCCAGCCACTCTCTCTCACTAGCTCACACACACACTCTCTGTTGCCCACACACACTCTCTCTCTCTAGCCCAAACACACACTCTCTCCCTAGCCCACACACTCTCTCTCTCTCTCTCACTAACCCACACACACTCTCTCTCTCTCTCTCACTAGCCCACACACACTCTCTCTCTCTAGCCCACATACACCCTCTCTCTCTAGCCCACACACACTCTCTCTCTCTAGCCCACAAACTCTCTCCCTCTCTATCTAGCCCACACACAATCTCTCTCTCTAGACCACATACACTCTCTCTCTTTAGCCCACACACTGTCTCCCACTACCCCACACACAATCTCTCTCTACCCCACACACTCTCTCTCTCTAGCCCACACACACTCTCTCTCTCTCTAGCCCACACATACTCTGTCTCTACCCCACACACTCTCCCTCTCTAGCTCACATAAACACTCTCTCTAGCCCACACACACTCTCTTTCTAACCCACATACACTCTCTCTCTCTCTAGCCCACACACTGTCTCTCACTACCCCACACACCATCTCTCTCTACCCCACACGCTCTCTCTCTCTAACCCACACATACTGTCTCTCTCTAACCCACCCACACTCTCTCTCTCTAGCCCACACACTCTCTCTCTCTCTATCTAGCCTAGACAAAATCTCTCTCTCTAGCCCACATACACGCTCTCTCTTTAGCCCACGCAATGTCTCTCACTACCCCACACACAATCTCTCTCTATCCCAGCCACTCTCTCTCACTAGCTCACACACACACTCTCTGTTGCCCACACACACTCTCTCTCTCTAGCCCAAACACACACTCTCTCCCTAGCCCACACACTCTCTCTCTCTCTCTCACTAACCCACACACACTCTCTCTCTCTCTCTCACTAGCCCACACACACTCTCTCTCTCTAGCCCACATACACCCTCTCTCTCTAGCCCACACACTCTCTCTCTCTAGCCCACAAACTCTCTCTCTCTCTATCTAGCCCACACACAATCTCTCTCTCTAGACCACATACACTCTCTCTCTTTAGCCCACACACTGTCTCTCACTACCCCACACACAATCTCTCTCTACCCCACACACTCTCTCTCTCTCTCTAGCCCACATACTCTCTCTCTCTACCCCCCCCACACACACACACATTCTCTCTCTCTATAGCCCACACACATTCTCTCTCTACCCCACACACACTCTCCCTCTCTAGCTCACATAAACACTCTCTCTAGCCCACACACACTCTCTCACTCTAGCCCACACACTGTCTCTCACTACCCCACACACCATCTCTCTCTACCCCACACACTCTCTCTCTCTCTCTAGCCCACACACACTCCCTCTCTAGCCCACACACTCTCTCTCTCTACCCCACACACACACTCTCTCTCTCTAGCCACACACACACTCTGTCTCTCTCTAGCCCACATACACTGTCTCTAGCTCACACACACACACTTTCTCTACCCCACACACACTCTCTCTCTAGCCCACACAATCTCTCTCTCTAGCCCACATACACTCTCTCTCTTTAGCCCACACACTGTCTCTCACTGCCCCACACACAATCTCTCTCTACCCCACACACTCTCTCGCTCTCTCTCTACCCCACACACACTCTCTCTCTACCACACACACACTCTCTCTCTAGCACACATACACACTCTCGCTAGCCCACACACACTCTCTCACTACCCCATACACTCTCTCTCTCTAGCCCTGACACACACGCTCTCTCTCTAGCCCACACACACTCCCTCTCTCCCTGACACACTCTCGCTCTCTAGCACACACACACTTTCTCTCCCTAGCCCACACACTCTCTCTCTCTAGCCCACACACAAACACACACGCTCTCTCTCTATCTAGCCCACACACAATCTCTCTCTCTACTCCTCACACACTCTCTCTAGCCCACACACATTCTCTCTCTAGCCCACACACAATCTCTCTCTCTAGGCCACATACACTCTCTCTCTTTAGCCCATGTACTGTCTCTCTCTACCCCACACACTCTCTCTCTCTCTCTCTAGCCCACACACATTCTCTCTCTACCCCACACACTCTCTCTCTCTAGCTCACATACACACTCTCTCTAGCCCATACACACTCTCTCTCTAGCCCAAACACTCTCTCTCTCTCTAGCCCACACACACTCTCTCTAGCTCACACACACACTCTCTCTAGCCTACACACACTATCTCTCTAGCCCACACACACTCTCTCTAGCTCTCACACACACTCTCTCTAGCCCACCCACACTCTCTCCCTAGCCCACACACACTCTCTCTCTCTCTCTAGCCCACATAGACTCTCTCTCTCTAGCCCACTCACACTCACTCTCTCTAGCCCACATACTCTCTCTTTCTCTCTCTAGCCCACACACACTCTCTCTCTCTCTGGCCCATACACACTCTCTCTATCTCACACACACACTCTCTCTAAGCCACACACACACTCTCTCGCTCTACCCAACACAACCTCTCTCTCTCTATCTAGCCCAGACACAATCAATCTCTATAGCCCACATATACTCTCTCTCTTTAGCCCACACACTGTCTCTCTCAACGCCACACACTCTCTCTCTCTTTCTCTAGCCCACACACACTCTCTCTATCTCACACACACTCTCTCTAGCCCACACACACACTCTCTCTAGCCCACACACACTCTCTCTCTAGCCCACACACTCTCTCTCGCTCAACCCAACACAATCTCTCTCTCTCTATCTAGCCCACACACAATCTATCTCTATAGCCCACACATACTCTCTCTCTTTAGCCCACACACTGTCTCTCTCAATGCCACACACTCTCTCTGTTTCTCTAGGCCACCCGCACTCTCTCTCTACCCCACACACTCTCTCTCTAGCTCACATACACACACTCTCTAGCCCACCCACACTCTCACTCTAGCACACACTCTCTCTCTAGCTCACATATACACTCTCTCTACGCCACACACGCTCTCTCTCTCTAGCCCACATACACTCTCTCTCTTTAGCCCACACACTGTCTCTCACTGCCCCACACACAATCCCTCTCTACCCCACACACTCTCTAGCTCTACCACACACTCTCTCTCTCTCTAGCTCACATACACACTCTCTAGCCCACACACACTCTCTCTCTATGCCACACACTCTCTCTCTCTGTAGCCCACACACACTCTCTCTAGCTCACACACACTATAGCCCACACACATTCTCTTTAGCTCACACACACACTCTCTCCAGCCCACACACACTCTCTCTCCAGCCCACACACACTCTCTCTCCAGCCCACTCACACTCTCTCTCTCTAGCCCACACACTCTTTCTCTCTCTAGCCCACACACTCTCTCTATCTCACACACACTCTCTCTCTACCCCACACAATCTCTCTCTAGCTTACATACACACACTCTCTAGCCCTCCCACACTCTCACTCTAGCCCACACACAATCTCTCTCTCAAGCCCACACACACTCTCTCTCCAGCCCACACACTCTCTCTCTAGCCCACACACTTTCTCTCTCTAGCCCACACACACACACTCTCTTTCTAGCCCACACACTCTCTCTCTCTACCCCACACACTCTCTCTGTCTCTCTCTCTAGCCCACACACACTCTCTCTCTACCCCATACACTCTCTCTCTCTAGCCCAGACACACACGCTCTCTCTCTAGCTCACACACACTCTCTCTCTCTAGCGTACACACACATTCTCTCTCCCCCATACACTCTCCCTCGCTAGCACACACCTACACTCACCCTCTAGCCCACACACAAACACATGCTCTCTCTCTCTCCAGCCCACACACTCTCTCTAGCTCACACACACAAACTCTCTCTACCCCACACACACTCTCTCTCTAGCCCACACACACACTCTCTCTCGAGCCCACACACTCTCTCTATCTCTAGCCCACACACACATGCTCTCTCTCTAGCCCACACACTCTCTCTAGACCACACACACTCTTTCTCTATCCCCCACACAACAATCTCTCTCTCGTGCCCACACACACTCTCTCTAGCGCAGTCACACTCTCTCTCTCTAGCCCACACACTCTCTCTCTCTAGCCCACACACTCTCTCTCTCTATCCCACGCACACGCACTCTGTCTATCCCACACACACTCTCTCTCGAGCCCTCACACACTCTCTCTCTCTAGCCCACACACACTCTCTCTCTCTAGCCCACACACACACTCTCTCTCTCGAGCGCACACACACTCTCTATCTCCCCCACACACTCTCCCTCGCTAGCACACACACACACTCTCCCTCTAGCCCACACACAAACACATGCTCTCTCTCTCTCTCTCTAGCCCACAAACTCTCTCTCTCTAGCATACACACTCTCTCTCTCTAGCCCACAAACACACTCTCTCACTCTAGCCCACAAAAAGTCTCTCACTTCCCACATACAATCTTTCTCTAGCCCACACACCGTCTCTCTCTACGCCACACACTCTCTCTCTCTTTTCTACCTCACACACACTCTCTCTCTAGCTCACATACACACTCTCTCTACGCCACACACACTCTGTCTCTAACCCACACACACTCTCTCTCTAGCCAACACACTCTCTCTCTCTATCTAGCCCACACACAATCTCTCTCTCTAGCCCACATACACTCTCTCTCTTTAGCCCACACACTCTCTCACTACCTCACACACAATCCCTCTCTACCCCACACACTCTCTCGCTCTCTCTCTACTCCACACACACTCTCTCTCTACCACACACACTCTCTCTCTCTAGCTCACATACACACTCTCTCTAGCCCACACACACTCTCTCTCTAGCCCACACACACTCTCTCTCTCTAGCCCACACACACTCTCTCTCTCTAGCCCACATACATTCTCTCTCTCTAGCCCACACACTGTCCCTTACTACCCCACACACCATCTCTCTTTATCCCACACAATCTCTCTCTCTCTCTCTAGCCCACACACACTCTCTCTCTACCCCGTACACTCTCCCTCTCTAGCCCAGACACACACGCTCTCTCTCTAGCCCACACACACTCTCCCTCTCTAACACACACACACTCTCCCTCTAGCCCACACAATCTCTCTCTCTAGCCCACACACACTCTCTCTCTACCCCATACACTCTCTCTCTCTCTAGCTCAGACACACACGCTCTCTCTCTAGCCCACAGACACTCCCTCTCTCCGCCACACACTCTCCCTCTCTAGCACACACACACACTCGCCCTTGAGCCCACACACACTCTCTCCCTCTAGCCCACACACACTCCCTCTCTCCCCGACACACTCTCCCTCTCTAGCACACACACACACTCTCCCTTGGGCACACACACACTCTCTCTCTCTAGCCCACACACTCTCTCTCTCTAGCCCACACAGACACACGCTCTCTCTCTATCTAGCCCACACACAATCTCTCTCTCTACCCCACACACACTCTCTCTGTAGCCCACACACATTCTCTCTCTAGCCCACACACTCTCTCTCTCTCTATCTAGCCCACACACAATCTCTCTCTAGCCAACAAACTATCTCTCTCTCTATCTAGCCCACATACACTCTCTCTCTTTAGCCCACACACTGTCTCTCACTACTCCACACACAATCTCTCTCTACCCCACAAACTCTTTATCTCACTCTCTACCCCACACACACTCTCTCTCTACACCACACACTCTCTCTCTCTCTATCTAGCCAACACACAATCTCTTTCTCTAGCCCATATACACTGTCTCTCTTTAGCCCACACACATTCTATCACTACCCCACACACAATCTCTTCTACCCCACACACTCTCTCTCTCTCTAGCCCACACAAACTCTGTCTGTACCCCACACATTTTCTCACTCTAGCTCACACACACACTCTCTCTAGCCCACACACACTCTCTCTCTCTAGCCCACACGCTGTTTCTCACTAACCCACACACCATCTCTCTCTATCCCACACACACTCTCTCTATCTCTCTAGCCCACACACTCTCTCTCTCTAGACCACACACACTCTCTCTCTAGCCCACACACTCTCTCTTTCTCTATCTAGCCCACACACACTCTTTCTAGCTCACACACACAGACTGCCTCTACCCCACACACACACTCTCTCTAGACCACACACCATCTCTCTCTATCCCACACACACTCTCTCTATCTCTCTACCCCACACACATTCTCTCTCTACCACACACACTCTCTCTCTAGCTCACATACACTCTCTCTCTAGCCCACGCACACTCTTTCTCTCTAGCCCACACACACTCTCTTTCTCTAGCCCACGTACAATCTCTCTCTCTAGCCCACATATACTCTCTCTCTTTAGCCCACACACTGTCTCTCTCTATGCCACACACTCTCTCTCTCTTTCTCTAGCCCACAATCACTCTCTCTCTACCCCACACAATCTCTCTCTAGCTCACATACACACACTCTCTACCCCACCCACACTCTCACTCTAGCCCATACACAGTCTCTCTCTCTAGCTCCCATACACACTCTACGCCACACACAATCTCTCTCTAGCCCACACACACTCTCTCTCTCTAGCCAACATACACTCTCTCTCTAACTAAACAACACACAATCTCTCTCTCTGGCCCACATGCACTCTCTCTCTTTAGCCCACACACTGTCTCTCACTACCCTACACACAATCCCTCTCTACCCCACACACTCTCTCGCTCTCTCTCTACCCCACACACACTCTCTCTCTACCACACACACACTCTCTCTCTAGCACACATACACACTCTCGCTAGCCCATACACACTCTCTCTAGCCCACACACACTCTTTCTCTCTACCCCACACACACTCTCTCTCTACCACACACACACTCTCTCTCTAGCACACATACACACTCTCGCTAGCCCATACACACTCTCTCTAGCCCACACACACTCTTTCTCTCTAGCCCACACACACTCACTTTCTCTAGCCCATGTACAATCTCTTTCTCTAGCCCACACACCATCTCTCTCTACCCCACACACTCTCTCTCTCTCTCTAACCCACACACTCTCTCTCTCTCTCTCTAGCCCACACACACTCTCTCACTACCCCACACACTCTCTCTCTCTCTCTAACCCACACACTCTCTCTCTCTCTCTCTAGCCCACACACACTCTCTCACTACCCCATACACTCTCTCTCTCTAGCCCTGACACACATGCACTCTCTCTAGCCCACACACACTCCCTCTCTCCCTGACACACTCTCGCTCTCTAGCACACACACACTTTCTCTCCCTAGCCCACACACTCTCTCTCTCTAGCCCACACACAAACACACACGCTCTCTCTCTATCTAGCCCACACACAATCTCTCTCTCTACTCCTCACACACTCTCTCTAGCCCACACACATTCTCTCTCTAGCCCACACACTCTCTCTCTCTCTCTCTAGCCCACACACAATCTCTCTCTCTAGGCCACATACACTCTCTCTCTTTAGCCCACATACTGTCTCTCACTGCCCCACACACAATCTCTCTCTACCCCACACACTCTCTCTCTCTCTCTCTAGCCCACACACATTCTCTCTCTACCCCACACACTCTCTCTCTCTAGCTCACATACACACTCTCTCTAGCCCACACACACTATTTCTCTAACCCACATACACTCTCTCTCTCCAGCCCACACATTGCCTCTCACTACCCCACACACCATCTCTCACTACACCACACATTCTCTCTCTCTCTAGCCCACACACTCTCTCTCTCTACCCCACACACTCTCTCTCTCTCTCTAGCCCACACACACTCTTCCTCTCTTGCACACACACACACTCTCTATCTAGACCACACACACACACATGCTCTCTCTCTCTCTAGCCCACACACTCTCTCTCTCTAGCCCACACACTCTCTCTCTCCAGCCCACACACAAACTCTCTCGCTCTAGCCCACACACTGTCTCTCACTGCCCCACACACAATCTCTCTCTAACCCACACACTCTCTCGCTCTGTCTCTACCCCACAAACATTCTCTCTCTACCACACACACTCTCTCTCTCTAGCTCACATACACACTCTCTCTAGCCCACACACACTCTCTCTCTAGCCCACACACACTCTCTCTATCTAGCTCACATACACTCTCTCTTTAGCCCACACACTGTCTCTCACTGCCCCACACACAATCTCTCTCTAACCCACACACTCTCTCGCTCTGTCTCTACCCCACACACATTCTCTCTCTACCACACACACTCTCTCTCTCTAGCTCACATACACACTCTCTCTAGCCCACACACACTCTCTTTCTAGCCCACACGCACTCTCTCTAGCCCACACACTGTCTCTCACCACCCCACACACCATCTCTCTCTATCCCACACACTCTCTCTCTCTCTAGCCCACACATACTCTCTCTCTCTAGCCCACACACACACGCTCTCTCTCTAGCCCACACACTCTCTCTCTCTCTATCTAGCCTAGACAAAATCTCTCTCTCTAGCCCACATACATGCACTCTCTTTAGCCCACACAATGTCTCTCACTACCCCACACACAATCTCTCTCTATCCCACCCAATCTCTCTCACTAGCTCACACACACAGTCTCTGTTGCCCACACACACTCTCTCTCTCTCTAGCCCAAACACACACTCTCTCCCTAGCCCACACACTCTCTCTCTCTCTCACTAGCCCACACACACTCTCTCTCTCTAGCCCACATACACCCTCTCTCTCTAGCCCACACACACTCTCTTTCTCTAGCCCACACACATTCTCTCTCTCTAGCCCACAAACTCTCTCCCTCTCTATCTAGCCCACACACAATCTCTCTCTCTAGACCACATACACTCTCTCTCTTTAGCCCACACACTGTCTCTCACTACCCCACACACAATCTCTCTCTACCCCACACACTCTCTCTCTCTCTCTCTCTAGCCCACACAAACTCTGTCTCTACCCCACTCATTCTGTCTCTCTAGCCCACATACACAATCTCTCTAGCCCAAACACACTCTCTCTCTAGCCAACACACACTCTCTCTAGCCCAAACACTGTCTCTCACTACCCCACACACCATATCTCTCTATCCCACACACTCTCTCTCTCTCTCTCTAGCCCACACACACTCTCTCTCTACACCATACACTCTCTCTCTAGCCCACACACACTCGCTCTCTCTCTAGCCCACACACACTCCCTCTCTGCCCCACACACTCTCCCTCTCTAGCACACACACAAACTCTCTCGCTCTAGCCCACACACTCTCTCTCACTACCCCACATACAATCTCTCTCTAGCCCAAACACACTCTCACTCTACCCCACACACACATACTCTCTCTCTCTAGGCCACACACACTCTCTCTCTCTAGCCCACACAATCTCTCTCTCTATCTAGCCCACACACAATCTCTCTCTCTAGCCCACATGCACTCTCTCTCTTTAGCCCACACACTGTCTCTCACTACCCTACACACAATCCCTCTCTACCCCACACACTCTCTCGCTCTCTCTCTACCCCACACACACTCTCTCTCTACCACACACACACTCTCTCTCTAGCACACATACACACTCTCGCTAGCCCATACACACTCTCTCTAGCCCACACACACTCTTTCTCTCTAGCCCACACACACTCTCTTTCTCTAGCCCATGTACAATCTCTTTCTCTAGCCCACACACCATCTCTCTCTACCCCACACACTCTCTCTCTCTCTCTAACCCACACACTCTCTCTCTCTCTCTCTAGCCCACACACACTCTCTCACTACCCCATACACTCTCTCTCTCTAGCCCTGACACACACGCTCTCTCTCTAGCCCACACACACTCCCTCTCTCCCTGACACACTCTCGCTCTCTAGCACACACACACTTTCTCTCCCTAGCCCACACACTCTCTCTCTCTAGCCCACACACAAACACACACGCTCTCTCTCTATCTAGCCCACACACAATCTCTCTCTCTACTCCTCACACACTCTCTCTAGCCCACACACATTCTCTCTCTAGCCCACACACTCTCTCTCTCTCTATCTAGCCCACACACAATCTCTCTCTCTAGGCCCTTACACTCTCTCTCTTTAGCCCACATACTGTCTCTCTCTACCCCACACACTCTCTCTCTCTCTCTCTAGCCCACACACATTCTCTCTCTACCCCACACACTCTCTCTCTCTAGCTCACATACACACTCTCTCTAGCCCACACACACTATTTCTCTAACCCACATACACTCTCTCTCTCCAGCCCACACATTGCCTCTCACTGCCCCACACACCATCTCTCACTACACCACACATTCTCTCTCTCTCTCTCTAGCCCACACACTCTATCTCTCTACCCCACACACTCTCTCTCTCTAGCTCACATACACACTCTCTCTAGCCCACACACACTCTCTCTCTCTAGCCCACACACACTCTCTCCCTAGCCCACACACACTCTCTCTCTCCATCCCACACACACGCACTCTGTCTAGCCCACACACGCTCTCTGTCTAGCCCACACACACTCTCTCTCTCTATCTAGCCTAGACAAAATCTCTCTCTCTAGCCCACATACATGCACTCTCTTTAGCCCACACAATGTCTCTCACTACCCCACACACAATCTCACTCTATCCCACCCAATCTCTCTCACTAGCTCACACACACAGTCTCTGTTGCCCACACACACTCTCTCTCTCTAGCCCAAACACACACTCTCTCCCTAGCCCACACACTCTCTCTCTCTCTCTCACTAGCCCACACACACTCTCTCCCTCTAGCCCACATACACCCTCTCTCTCTAGCCCACACACACCCTCTCTCTCTAGCCCACACACTCTCTCTCTCTCTAGCCCACAAACTCTTTCCCTCTCTATCTAGCCCACACACAATCTCTCTCTCTAGACCACACACAATCTCTCTCTACCCCACACACTCTCTCTCTCTCTCTCTAGCCCACACACATTCTCTCTCTACCCCACACACCCTCTCTCTCTAGCCCACACACAATCTCTTTCTCTAGACCACATACACTCTCTCTCTTTAGCCCACACACTGTCTCTCACTACCCCACACACAATCTCTCTCTACCCCACACACTCTCTCTCTCTCTCTCTAGCCCACACAAACTCTGTCTCTACCCCACTCATTCTGTCTCTCTAGCCCACATACTCTCTCTCTCTACCCCCCACACACACACACACTCTCTCTCTCTATAGCCCACACACATTCTCTCTCTAGCTCACACACACTCTCTCTCTAGCTCACCTAAACACTCTCTCCAGCCCACACACACTCTCTCTCTCTAGCCCACACACTGTCTCTCACTACCCCACACACCATCTCTCTCTACCCCACACACTCTCTCTCTCTCTCTAGCCCACACACTCTCTCTCTCTACCCCACACACTCTCTCCATCTAGCCCACACACACTCCCTCTCTCCTGCACACACTCTCTCTCTCTCTCTACCCCACACACTCTCTCTCTCTCTCTACCCCACACACTCTCTCTCTCTCTCTAGCCCACACACACTCTTCCTCTCTTGCACACACACACACTCTCTATCTAGACCACATACACACACATGCTCTCTCTCTCTCTAGCCCACACACTCTCTCTCTCTAGCCCACACACTCTCTCTCTCCAGCCCACACACAAACTCTCTCGCTCTAGCCCACACACTGTCTCTCACTACCCCACACACAATCCCTCTCTACCCCACACACTCTCTCGCTCTCTCTCTACCCCACACACATTCTCTCTCTACCACACACACTCTCTCTCTCTTGCTCACATACAATCTCTCTCTAGCCCACACAAACTCTCTCTAGCCCACACACTGTCTCTCACTACCCCACACACCATCTCTCTTTGTCCCACACACTCTAGCTCTCTCTATCTAGCTCACATACACTCTCTCTTTAGCCCACACACTGTCTCTCACTGCCCCACACACAATCTCTCTCTAACCCACACACTCTCTCGCTCTGTCTCTACCCCACACACATTCTCTCTCTACCACACACACTCTCTCTCTCTAGCTCACATACACACTCTCTCTAGCCCACACACACTCTCTTTCTAGCCCACACGCACTCTCTCTAGCCCACACACTGTCTCTCACTACCCCACACACCATCTCTCTCTATCCCACACACTGTCTCTCTCTCTAGCCCACACATACTCTCTCTCTCTAGCCCACACACACACGCTCTCTCTCTAGCCCACACACTCTCTCTCTCTCTATCTAGCCTAGACAAAATCTCTCTCTCTAGCCCAGATACATGCACTCTCTTTAGCCCACACAATGTCTCTCACTACCCCACACACAATCTCTCTCTATCCCACCCAATCTCTCTCACTAGCTCACACACACAGTCTCTGTTGCCCACACACACTCTCTCTCTCTCTAGCCCAAACACACACTCTCTCCCTAGCCCACACACTCTCTCTCTCTCTCTCACTAGCCCACACACACTCTCTCTCTCTCTCACACTAGCCCACACACACTCTCTCTCTCTAGCCCACATACACCCTCTCTCTCTAGCCCACACACACTCTCTTTATCTAGCCCACACACATTCTCTCTCTCTAGCCCAAAAACTCTCTCCCTCTCTATCTAGCCCACACACAATCTCTCTCTCTAGACCACATACACTCTCTCTCTTTAGCCCACACACTGTCTCTCACTACCCCACACACAATCTCTCTCTACCCCACAAACTCTCTCTCTCTCTCTCTAGCCCACACACACTCTCTCTCTACACCACACACTCTCTCTCTCTCTATCTAGCCAACACACAATCTCTTTCTCTAGCCCATATACACTGTCTCTCTTTAGCCCACACACATTCTATCACTACCCCACACACAATCTCTCTCTACCCCACACACTCTCTCTCTCTAGCCCACACACTCTCTCTCTCTAGCCCACACACACACACTCTCTCTAGCCCACACACACACTCTCTCTAGCCCAAACACTGTCTCTCACTACCCCACACACAATCTCTCACTACACCACACACTCTCTCTCTATCGCTCTAGGCCACACTCATTCTCTCTCTACCCCACACACTCTCTCTCTCTAGCCCACACACACTATTTCTCTAACCCACATACACTCACTCTCTCTAGCCCACACATTGACTCTCACTACCCCACACACCATCTCTCTCTACCCCAAACATTCTCTCTCTCTCTCTCTAGCCCACACACACTATCACTCTACCCCACACACTCAGTCTCTCTAGCTCACATACACACTCTCTCTAGCCCACACAAACTCTCTCCCTAGCCCACACACACTCTCTCTCTCTAGCCCACACACGCACTCTGTCTCTATCCCACACATACGCACTCTGTCTAGCCCACACACGCTCTCTGTCTAGCCCACACAAACTCTTTCTCTCTCGAGCCCACACACAAACTCTCTCTCTCTAGCCCATATACTCTCTCTCTCTCTAGCCCCCACACACACCCACACTCTCTCTCTCTAGCCCACACACACTCTCTCTCTCTAGCCCACACACTCTCTCTCTCTATCCCACACACACGCACTCTGTCTAGCCCACACACTCTCTCAGTCTGGCGCATACGCACACTCTATCTCTTCCCACACACTCTGTTTCTCTAGCCCACACAGTCTCTCTCTCTCTAGTCCACACACACACACTCTCTCTCTAGCCCACACACAATCTCTCTTGCCCACACACTCTATCTCTCTAGCCCACATAGACACTCTCTCTCTAGCCCACTCACACTCTCTCTCTCTAGCCCAAACACTCTCTCTTTCTCTCTCTAGCCCACACACACTCTCTCTCTCTCTAGCCACACACCCTCTCTCTAGCTCACACACACACTCTCTCTCTCTCTAGCCACACACCCTCTCTCTAGCTCACACACACACTCTCTCTCTAGCCCACTCATACTCTCTCTCTAGCCCACACACTGTCTCTCACTGCCCCACACACAATCCCTCTCTACCCCACACACTCTCTCGCTCTCTCTCTCCCACACACACATTCTCTCCCTACCACACACACTCTCTCTCTCTAGCTCACATACACAATCACTCTAGCCCAAACACATTCTCTCTCTAGCCAACACACACTCTCTCTAGCTCACACACACACAATCTCTTTAGCCCACACACACACTCTCTCTAGCCCAAACACTGTCTCTCACTACCCCACACACCATCTCTCTCTTTCCCACACACTCTCTCTCTCTGTCTCTAGTCCACACACACTCTCTCTCTACACCATACACTCTCTCTCTAGCCCAGACACACACGCTCTCTCTCTAGCCCACACACACTCCCTCTCTGCCCCACACACTCTCCCTCTCTAGCACACACACACACTCTCTCGCTCTAGCCCACACACTCTCTCCCACTACCCCACATACAATCTCTCTCTAGCCCAAACACACTCTCACTCTACCCCACACACACACACACTCTCTCTCTCTAGGCCACACACACTCTCTCTCTCTTGCCCACACACACTCTCTCTAGCTCACACACACACACACACTCTCTCTACCCCACACGCTCTCTCTCTCTAACCCACACATACTGTCTCTCTCTAACCCACCCACACTCTCTCTCTCTAGCCCACACACTCTCTCTCTCTCTATCTAGCCTAGACAAAATCTCTCTCTCTAGCCCACATACACGCTCTCTCTTTAGCCCACGCAATGTCTCTCACTACCCCACACACAATCTCTCTCTATCCCAGCCACTCTCTCTCACTAGCTCACACACACACTCTCTGTTGCCCACACACACTCTCTCTCTCTAGCCCAAACACACACTCTCTCCCTAGCCCACACACTCTCTCTCTCTCTCTCACTAACCCACACACACTCTCTCTCTCTCTCTCACTAGCCCACACACACTCTCTCTCTCTAACCCACACATACTGTCTCTCTCTAGCCCACACACACTCTCTCTCTCTAGCCCACAAACTCTCTCCCTCTCTATCTAGCCCACACACAATCTCTCTCTCTAGACCACATACACTCTCTCTCTTTAGCCCACACACTGTCTCTCACTACCCCACACACAATCTCTCTCTACCCCACACACTCTCTCTCTCTAGCCCACACACACTCTCTCTCTCTCTAGCCCACACATACTCTGTCTCTACCCCACACACTCTCCCTCTCTAGCTCACATAAACACTCTCTCTAGCCCACACACACTCTCTTTCTAACCCACATACACTCTCTCTCTCTCTAGCCCACACACACTCTCTATCTAGACCACACACACACACACATGCTCTCTCTCTCTCTAGCCCACACACTCTCTCTCTCTAGCCCACACACTCTTTCTCTCTAGCCCACACACTCTCTCTCTCTAGCCCACACACTCTCTCTCTCTAGCCCACACACTCTCTCTCTCTAGCCCACACACTCTCTCTCTCTAGCCCACATACTGTCTCTCTCTACCCCACACACATTCTCTCTCTACCACACACACTCTCTCTCTCTTGCTCACATACAATCTCTCTCTAGCCCACACAAACTCTCTCTAGCCCACACACTGTCTCTCACTACCCCACACATCATCTCTCTTTGTCCCACACACTCTAGCTCTCTCTCTCTAGCGAACACACTGTCTCTCTCTATCTAGCTCACATACACTTTCTCTCTTTAGCCCACACACTCTCTCTCACTGCCCCACACACAATCTCTCTCTACCCCACACACTCTCTCGCTCTGTCTCTACCCCACACACATTCTCTCTCTACCACACACACACTCTCTCTCTAGCACACATACACACTCTCTCTAGCCCACACACACTCTCTTTCTAGCCCACACACACTCTCTAGCCCACACACTGTCTCTCACTACCCCACATACCATCTCTCTCTATCCCACACACTCTCTCTCTCTCTAGCCCACACATACTCTCTCTCTACCCCATAAACTGTCTCTCTCTAACCCAGACACACATGCTCTCTCTCTAGCCCACACACACTCCCTCTCTCCCCCACACACTCTCCCTCTCTAGCACACACACACTCTCTCTCTCTAGCCCACACACACTCTCTCTCTCTAGCCCACACACAGTCTCTCTCTCTCTAGCCCACACAATCTCTCTCTAGCCCACACACTCTCCCTCACTACCCCACATACAATCTCTCTCTAGCCCAAACACACTCTTTCTCTACCCCACACACCCACACTCTCTCTCTCTAGCCCACACACTCTCTCTCTCTCTAGGCCACATACACTCTCTCTCTCTAGGCCACACACACTCTCTCTACCCCACACACACTCTCTCTCTAGCCCCCACACACTGTCTCTCTCTAGCCCACACACCCTCTCTCTCTTTAGCCCACACAATGTCTCTCACTACCCCACACACAATCTCTCTCTACCTCACACACTCTCTCTCTAGCTCACACACACACTCTCTGTTGCCCACACACACTCTCTCTCACTAGCCCACACAGACACTCTCTCCCTAGCCCGCACACTGTCTCTCTCTCTCTCTCTCTCTAGCCCACACACACTCTCTTTCTCTAGCCCACACACTCTCTCTCTCTATCTAGCCCACACAAAATCTCTCTCTCTACCCCACACACACTCTCTCTCTCTAGACCACAAAATCTCTCTCTCTCTCTCTCTCTAGCCCACACACAATCTCTTTCTCTAGGCCACATACACTCTCTTTAGCCCACACACTGTCTCTCTCTACGCCACACACTCTCACTCTCTCTCTCTAGCCCACTCACACTCTCTCTCTCTAGCCCCACACTCTCTCTTTCTCTCTCTAGCCCACACACACTCTATCTCACACACACTCTCTCTCTACCCCACACACACTCTCTCTAGCTCACATACACACACTCTCTAGCCCACACACACTCTCTCTCTAGCCCACACACACTCTCTCTCTCTAGCCAACACACTCTCTCTTTCTGTCTAGCCCCATACACTCTCTCTTTAGCCCACACACTCTCCCTCACTACCCCACATACAATCTCTCTCTAGCCCAAACACACTCTTTCTCTACCCCACACACCCACACTCTCTCTCTCTAGCCCACACACACTCTCTCTAGCTCACACACACACACTCTCTCTACCCCACACACACTCTCTCTAGCCCACACACCCTCTCTCTCTCTATCTAGCCCACACACAATCTCTCTCTCTCTAGCCCACATACACTCTCTCTCTAGCCCACACACTCTCTCACTACCCCACAAACAATCTCTCTCGACCCCACACAATCTCTCTCTCTCTCTCTAGCCCTCACACATACTCTCTCTACCCCACACACACTCTCTCTCACTAGCTCACACACACACTCTCTCTCACTAGCTCACATACACACTCTCTCTAGCCCACACACACTCTCTCTCTCTAACCCCACACACACTTTCTCTAACCCACATACACTCTCTCTCTCTCTAGCCCACACACTGTCTCTCTCTACCCCACACACTCTCTCTCTCTCTCTCTAGCCCACACACACTCTCTCTCTCTCTAGCCCACACACACTATCACTCTACCCCACACACACTCTCTCTCTAGCCCACACACACACACATGCTCTCTCTCTCTTTCTAGCCCACACACTCTCTCTCTCTACACCCCCCCACACACACACAATCTCTCTCTAGCCCACACACACTCTCTCTCTCTCTAGCCCACACACACTCTTTCTAGCTCACTCACACAGACTGTCTCTACCCCACGCACAGTCTCTCTCTAGACCACACACACTTTCTCTCTCTATCTTGCCCATACACAATCTCTCTCTCTAGCCCACATACACTCTCTCTTTAGCCCACACACTGTCTCTCACTACCCCATACACAATATCTCTCTACCACACACACTATCTCTCCCTCTCTCTAGCCCACACACACTCTCTCTCTACCCTACACACTCTCTCTCTCTAGCTCACATACACAGTCTCTCTAGCCCACACACGCTCTCTGTCTAGCCCACACACACTCTCTCTCTCTAGCCCACACACAAACTGTCTCTCTAGCCCACGCACACGCACTCTCTACCCCCCCCACACACACACACACTCTCTCTCTCTAGCCCACACACACACTCTCTCTCTATCTAGCCCACACACTCTCTATCGCTATCCCACACAAACGCACTCTGTCTAGCCCACACACTCTCTCGGTCTGGCCCACACACACTCTCTCTCTCTATCCCACACAATCTCTCTCTCTGGCCCACACACTCTCTCTCTCTCTAGCCCACACACACACGCTCTCTCTCTAGCCCACACACTCTCTCTCTAGCCCACACACTCTCTCTCTACCTACCCCCACACAAACACCCTCTCTCTCTCTAGCCCACACACACTCTCTCTCTACCCCCCACACACACAATCTCTCTCTCGAGCCCACGCACACTCTCTCTAGCCCACACACTCCCACTCTAGCCCACAAACACTCTCTCTCTCTAGCTCACACACACTCTCTCTCTCTAGCCCACACACTCTCTCTAGCCCACAATCTCTCTCTCTCTATCCCACATACGCACTCTGTCGAGCCCACACACACGCTCTCTCTCTAGCCCACACACACTCGCTCTTTTAGCCCACACACTCTCTCTCTCTATCCCCCCCACACACACACACTCTCTCTCTAGACCACACACACTCTCTCTCTACCCCCCACACACACAATCTCTCTCGAGCCCACACACACTATCTCTCCAGCACACACACTCTCTCTCTAGCCCACACACACTCTCTCTCTCTAACCCACACACACTCTCTCTCTCCCCCACACACTCTCAATCTGTTGCATACACACACACACGCTCTCTCTCTCTCTAGCCTACACACACACGCTCTCTCTCTAGCCCACACACACTCTCTCTCTAGCCCACACACACTCTCTCGCTCTAGCCCACACTCACACTCTCTCTTTCTCTAGCCCGCACACACACACTCTCTACCCCAAACACCCTCTCTCCCTAGCACACACTGACACTCTTGCTCTCTCTCTGCCCCACACACACTCTCTCTCTAGCCCACAGACACACTCTCTCTCTAGCCCACACACACACTCTCTCTCTCTAGCACACACATACTGTCTCTAGCCCACACGCACTCTCTCTCTCTCTAGCCCCCACACACACTCTCTCTCTAGCCCCCACAAACTCTCTCTCTCTAGCTCAAACACACTCTCTCTCTCGCTCACACACACTCACTCTCTAGCCCGCACACACACACACACACACTCTATCTCTGTAGCCCACACACACACTCTCTCTTGCTGGCCCACTCACACACTCTCTCTACCCAAAACACTCTCTCTCCCTAGCACACACACACACACACACTCTATCTCTGTAGCCCACACAAACTCTCTCTTGCTGGCCCACTCACACACTCTCTCTACCCCAAACACTCTCTCTCCCTAGCACACACACACACACACACACACTCTATCTCTGTAGCCCACACACACTCTCTCGCTCTAACTCACACACACACTCTCTCTTGCTGGCGCACACACACACACTGTCTTCCTAGCCCACACACACACACACACACTCTATCTCTGTAGCCCACACACTCGCTCTAGCCCACACACACACACTCTCTCTTGCTGGCGCACACACACACACTCCCTCTCTAGCAAATACACACTCTCTCTCTAGCCCACACACACTCTCTCTCTCTCTAGCCCACACACTCTCTCTCTCTCTAGGCCACATACACTCTCTCTCTCTAGGCCACACACACTCTCTCTACCCCACACACACTCTCTCTCTAGCCCCCACACACTGTCTCTCTCTAGCCCACACACCCTTTCTCTCTTTAGCCCACACAATGTCTCTCACTACCCCACACACAATCTCTCTCTACCTCACACACTCTCTCTCTAGCTCACACACACACTCTCTGTTGCCCACACACACTCTCTCTCACTAGCCCACACAGACACTCTCTCCCTAGCCCGCACACTGTCTCTCTCTCTCTCTCTCTCTAGCCCACACACACTCTCTTTCTCTAGCCCACACACTCTCTCTCTCTATCTAGCCCACACAAAATCTCTCTCTCTACCCCACACACACTCTCTCTCTCTAGACCACAAAATCTCTCTCTCTCTCTCTCTCTAGCCCACACACAATCTCTTTCTCTAGGCCACATACACTCTCTTTAGCCCACACACTGTCTCTCTCTACGCCACACACTCTCACTCTCTCTCTCTAGCCCACTCACACTCTCTCTCTCTAGCCCCACACTCTCTCTTTCTCTCTCTAGCCCACACACACTCTATCTCACACACACTCTCTCTCTACCCCACACACACTCTCTCTAGCTCACATACACACACTCTCTAGCCCACACACACTCTCTCTCTAGCCCACACACACTCTCTCTCTCTAGCCAACACACTCTCTCTTTCTGTCTAGCCCCATACACTCTCTCTTTAGCCCACACACTCTCCCTCACTACCCCACATACAATCTCTCTCTAGCCCAAACACACTCTTTCTCTACCCCACACACCCACACTCTCTCTCTCTAGCCCACACACACTCTCTCTAGCTCACACACACACACTCTCTCTACCCCACACACACTCTCTCTAGCCCACACACCCTCTCTCTCTCTATCTAGCCCACACACAATCTCTCTCTCTCTAGCCCACATACACTCTCTCTCTAGCCCACACACTCTCTCACTACCCCACAAACAATCTCTCTCGACCCCACACAATCTCTCTCTCTCTCTCTAGCCCTCACACATTCTCTCTCTACCCCACACACACTCTCTCTCACTAGCTCACACACACACTCTCTCTCACTAGCTCACATACACACTCTCTCTAGCCCACACACACTCTCTCTCTCTAACCCCACACACACTTTCTCTAACCCACATACACTCTCTCTCTCTCTAGCCCACACACTGTCTCTCTCTACCCCACACACTCTCTCTCTCTCTCTCTAGCCCACACACACTCTCTCTCTCTCTAGCCCACACACACTATCACTCTACCCCACACACACTCTCTCTCTAGCCCACACACACACACATGCTCTCTCTCTCTTTCTAGCCCACACACTCTCTCTCTCTACACCCCCCCACACACACACAATCTCTCTCTAGCCCACACACACTCTCTCTCTCTCTAGCCCACACACACTCTTTCTAGCTCACTCACACAGACTGTCTCTACCCCACGCACAGTCTCTCTCTAGACCACACACACTTTCTCTCTCTATCTTGCCCATACACAATCTCTCTCTCTAGCCCACATACACTCTCTCTTTAGCCCACACACTGTCTCTCACTACCCCATACACAATATCTCTCTACCACACACACTATCTCTCCCTCTCTCTAGCCCACACACACTCTCTCTCTACCCTACACACTCTCTCTCTCTAGCTCACATACACAGTCTCTCTAGCCCACACACGCTCTCTGTCTAGCCCACACACACTCTCTCTCTCTAGCCCACACACAAACTGTCTCTCTAGCCCACGCACACGCACTCTCTACCCCCCCCACACACACACACACTCTCTCTCTCTAGCCCACACACACACTCTCTCTCTATCTAGCCCACACACTCTCTATCGCTATCCCACACAAACGCACTCTGTCTAGCCCACACACTCTCTCGGTCTGGCCCACACACACTCTCTCTCTCTATCCCACACAATCTCTCTCTCTGGCCCACACACTCTCTCTCTCTCTAGCCCACACACACACGCTCTCTCTCTAGCCCACACACTCTCTCTCTAGCCCACACACTCTCTCTCTAGCCCACACACTCTCTCTCTACCTACCCCCACACAAACACCCTCTCTCTCTCTAGCCCACACACACTCTCTCTCTACCCCCCACACACACAATCTCTCTCTCGAGCCCACGCACACTCTCTCTAGCCCACACACTCCCACTCTAGCCCACAAACACTCTCTCTCTCTAGCTCACACACACTCTCTCTCTCTAGCCCACACACTCTCTCTAGCCCACAATCTCTCTCTCTCTATCCCACATACGCACTCTGTCGAGCCCACACACACGCTCTCTCTCTAGCCCACACACACTCGCTCTTTTAGCCCACACACTCTCTCTCTCTATCCCCCCCACACACACACACTCTCTCTCTAGACCACACACACTCTCTCTCTACCCCCCACACACACAATCTCTCTCGAGCCCACACACACTATCTCTCCAGCACACACACTCTCTCTCTAGCCCACACACACTCTCTCTCTCTAACCCACACACACTCTCTCTCTCCCCCACACACTCTCAATCTGTTGCATACACACACACACGCTCTCTCTCTCTCTAGCCTACACACACACGCTCTCTCTCTAGCCCACACACACTCTCTCTCTAGCCCACACACACTCTCTCGCTCTAGCCCACACTCACACTCTCTCTTTCTCTAGCCCGCACACACACACTCTCTACCCCAAACACCCTCTCTCCCTAGCACACACTGACACTCTTGCTCTCTCTCTGCCCCACACACACTCTCTCTCTAGCCCACAGACACACTCTCTCTCTAGCCCACACACACACTCTCTCTCTCTAGCACACACATACTGTCTCTAGCCCACACGCACTCTCTCTCTCTCTAGCCCCCACACACACTCTCTCTCTAGCCCCCACAAACTCTCTCTCTCTAGCTCAAACACACTCTCTCTCTCGCTCACACACACTCACTCTCTAGCCCGCACACACACACACACACACTCTATCTCTGTAGCCCACACACACACTCTCTCTTGCTGGCCCACTCACACACTCTCTCTACCCAAAACACTCTCTCTCCCTAGCACACACACACACACACACTCTATCTCTGTAGCCCACACAAACTCTCTCTTGCTGGCCCACTCACACACTCTCTCTACCCCAAACACTCTCTCTCCCTAGCACACACACACACACACACACACTCTATCTCTGTAGCCCACACACACTCTCTCGCTCTAACTCACACACACACTCTCTCTTGCTGGCGCACACACACACACTGTCTTCCTAGCCCACACACACACACACACACTCTATCTCTGTAGCCCACACACTCGCTCTAGCCCACACACACACACTCTCTCTTGCTGGCGCACACACACACACTCCCTCTCTAGCAAATACACACTCTCTCCCTAGCCCACACACACTCCCTCTCTAGCAAATACACACTCTCTCCCTAGCCCACACACACTCGCTCTACCCCACGCATACACACTCTGTCTCTAGCCCACACACACTCGCTCTACCCCACGCATACACACTCTCTCTCTCTCTCTCTAGCCCACACACGCACTCTCTCTCTAGCCCACACACTCTCTCTCTCCCCCACACACTCTCAATCTGTTGCACACACACACACGCTCTCTCTCTCTCTAGCCTACACACACACGCTCTCTCTCTAGCCCACACACACTCTCTCTCTACCCCACACACACTCTCTCTCTAGCCCACACATACTCTCTATCTCTAGCCCACACACACACTCTCTCTCTAGCAGACACACACTCTCTCTCTCTAGCCCACACACTCTCTCTCTCTACCCAACACACTCTGTCTCTATAGACCACAAACAGTCTCTGTCACTAGCCCACACACACACTCTCTCTCAAGCAGACACATACTCTCTCTCTCTAGCCCACACACACTCTCTCTCTAGCCCACACACACTCTCTCTCTACCCCACACACACTCTCTCTCTACCCCACACACACAATCTCTCTCTCTAGCCCTCACAAACTCTCTCTCTACCAAACACACTCTCTCTCTCTAGCCCACACACACTCTCTCTCTAGCAGACACATACTCTCTCTCTCTAGCCCACACACACTCTCTCTCTAGCCCACACACACTCTCTCTACCCCACACAATCTCTCTCTAGCCCATGCACACACTCCCTCTCTAGCCCACACACACACTCTCTCTCTCTCTAGTCCACACACTTTCTCTCACTACCCCACAAACACTCTCTCTCTAGCCCACACACACAATCGCTCTCTCTAGCCCTCACAAACTCTCTCTAGCTCAAACAAACTCTCTCTCTAGCCCACACACACACACACACACACTCTATCTCTGTAGCCCACACACACTCTCTCTGTCTCTACCCTACACATGCACTCTCTCTCTAGCACAGACACACACACTCTCTCTCTAGCCCACACATACTCTCTCTCTAGCCCACACACACTCTCTCTCTCTAGCCCACACACACACACACACTCTATCTCTGTAGCCCACACACTCTCTCTCTCTACCCTACACGCACTCTCTCTCTAGCACAGACACACACACTCTCTCTCTAGCCCACACACACGCTCTCTCTCTAGCCCACACACTCTCTCTCTAGCCCACACACACACACACACACTCTATCTCTGTAGCCCACACACACTCTCTCTCTCTCTACCCTACACGCACTCTCTCTCTAGCACAGACACACACACTCTCTCTCTAGCCCACACACACACTCTCTCTCTAGCCCACACACACACTCTCTCTCTCTAGCCCGCACACACACTCTCTCTACCCCAAACATTCTCTCTCCCTAGCACACACAGACACGCTCTCTCTCTCTCTGCCCCACTAACTCTCTCTCTCTCTACCCCACACACTCTCTCTCTCTAGCCCACACACACTCTCTCTAGCCACACACTCTCTCTCACTACCCCACACACTCTCTCTCTAGCCCACACACACTCTCTCTCTACCCCCCACCTCACACGCACACTCCCTCTCTAGCCCACACACACAATTTCTCTCTAGCCCACACACACTCACTCTCTAGCCCACAAACACACACACACACTCTATCTCTGTAGCCCACACACACTCTCTCGCTCTAGCCCACACACTCTATCTCTATAGCCCACACACACACTCTCTCTACCCCAAACACTCTCTCTCTCCCTAGCACACACACACACTCTCTCTCTCTCTAGCCCACACACACTCTCTCTCTCTAGCCCAAACACACTCTCTCTAGTGCACACACACTCTCTCTCTACCCAGTACACACTCTCTCTCTATCCCACACATACACACACTCTCTCTCACTAGCCCAAACATACACTCTCTCTATCTAGCACACACACACTCTCTCTACCCCATGCACACACACTCTCTAGCCTACAGACACTCTCTCTCTCTAGCCCACACACACACTCTCTCTCTAGCCCACACACACACTCTCTCTCTAGCCCACACAAACACTCTCTCTCTCTAGCCCACACACACACTCTCTCTCTCTAGCCCACACAAACACTCTCTCTCTCTAGCCCGCACTCACACTCTCTCTCTACCCTACACACGCACTCTCTCTCTAGCACAGACACATACTCTCTCTCTCGCTCTAGCCCACACATACTATCGCTCTAACTAGCCCACACACACACTCTCTCTCTCTAGCCCGCACTCACACTCTCTCTCTACCCTACACACGCACTCTTTCTCTCTAGCACACACACACTCTCTCTCTCTCTAGCACACACACACTCTCTATCTAGCCCACACACACACTCTCTCTCTCTACCCCACACACTCTCTCTCTCTCTCTCTCTCTCTCTACCCCACACACACACTCTCTCTTGTTGGCCCACACACACACACACTCCCTCTGTAGCAAATACGCACTCTCACCCTAGCTCACGCACACTCTCTCTACCCCACACATACACGCTCTCTCTCTAGCCCACACACACTCTCTCTCTCTTGCCCACACACTCTATCTCTCTACCCAACACACTCTCTCTCTATAGCCCACACACACTCTCTGTCACTAGCCCACACACACACTCTCTCTCTAGCCCACACACACTCTCTCTCTCTAGCCCACACACACACTCTCTCTCTAGCCCACACGCACTCTCTCTCTCTGTAGCCCACACACACACACTCCCTCTAGCCCACACACACACACATGCTCTCTCTCTCTAGCCCACACACTCTCTCTCTCTAGCCCACAAACTCTCTCTCTACCCCACACACACACTCTCTCGCTCTAGCCCACAAACTGTCTCTCACTACTCCACATACAAACTCTCTCTAGCCCACACACACTCTCTCCCTAGCCCACACACACTCTCTCTCTAGCCCACACACACTCTCTCTCTAGCCCACACACACTCTCTCTAGCCCACACACTCTCTCTGTCTCTCTAACCCACACAAGCTCTCTTTCTATCCCACACACACTCTCTCTCTAGCCCACACACACACTCTCTCTCTAGCCCACACACACTCTCTCTCTAGCCCACATACACACTCTCTCTCTAGCCCACTCACACACACACACTCTCTAGATCACACACACACTCTCTCTCTAGACCACACACATTCTCCCTCTCTCTCTAACCTACACATGCTCTCTTTCTATCCCACACACGCACTCTCTCTATCCACACATTCTCTCTCTAGCCCACACACTCTCTCTGTCTCTCTAACCCACACATGCTCTCTTTCTATCCCACACACACTCTCTCTCTAGCCACACACACTCTCTCTAGTCCACACACACTCTCTCTCTACCCCACACACACTCTTTCTCTCTCTAGCCCACACACTCTCTCTCTCTACCCCCCGAACACACACACACTCTCTCTCTAGCCCACACACAGTCTCTCTCTCTCTAGCCCACACACACTCTCTCTCTCTAGCCCACACACACTCTCTCTAGCTCACACAGAAACACTCTCTCTAGCCCACACACACTCTCTCTCTAGCCCACACACACTCTCTCTCTAGCCCACACACACTCTCTCTCTCTAGCCCAAATACACTCTCTCTCTTTAGCCCAAATACACTCTCTCTCTTTAGCCCACACACTGTGTCTCACTACCCCACACACACTCTCTACCCCACACACTCTCTCTCTCTCTGTCTTGCCCACACACACTCTCTCTCTACTCCACACACTCTCTCTCTCTCTAGCTCACATAAACACTCTCTCTAGCCCACACACACACTCTCTCTCTAGACCACACACACTCTCTCTCTCTAGACCACACACACTCTCTCTCTAGCCCAAATACTCTCTCCCTTTAGCCCACACACACACTCTCTCTCTCTAGCCTGCACTGACACTCTCTCTACCCCAAACACTCTCTCTCCCTAGCACACACAGACACTCTGTCTCTCTCTGCCCCACAAACTCTCTCTCTCTAGCCCACACACACTCTCTCTCTCTCTCTAACCCACACATGCTCTCTTTGTTTCCCACACACACTCTCTCTCTATCTGTACACTCACTCTCTGTAGCCCACACACACTCTCTCCCTAGCCCACACACTCTCTCTCTCTAAACCACACATGCTCTCTTTGTATCCAACACACACTCTCTCTCTCTATCCACACACACTCTCTCTATAGCCCACAAACACTCTCTCTCTCTAGCCAACACACACTCTCTCTCTCTTGCCCACAAACACTCTCTGTCTCTAGCCCACACACACTCTCTCTCACTAGTTCACACACTCTCTCTCTCTCTCTAGCCCACACACACACGCTCTCTCTCTAGCCCACACACTCTCTCTCTCTAGCCCACACACTCTCTCTCTCTAGCCCACACGCACTCTCTCTCTCTAGCCCACACACTCTCTCTCTCTCTCTAGCCCACACACTCTCTCTCTCTAGCCCACACACTCTCTCTCTCTAGCCCACACACACTCTCTCTCACTAGTTCACACACTCTCTCTCTCTCTCTAGCCCACACACACACGCTCTCTCTCTAGCCCACACACTCTCTCTCTCTAGCCCACACACTCTCTCTCTCTAGCCCACACGCACTCTCTCTCTCTAGCCCACACACTCTCTCTCTCTAGCCCACACACACTCTCTCTCACTAGTTCACACACTCTCTCTCTCTCTCTAGCCCACACACACACGCTCTCTCTCTAGCCCACACACTCTCTCTCTCTAGCCCACACACTCTCTCTCTCTAGCCCACACGCACTCTCTCTCTCTAGCCCACACACTCTCTCTCTCTCTCTAGCCCACACACTCTCTCTCTCTAGCCCACACACTCTCTCTCTCTAGCCCACACACACTCTCTCTCACTAGTTCACACACTCTCTCTCTCTCTCTAGCCCACACACACACGCTCTGTCTCTAGCCCACACACTCTCTCTCTCTAGCCCACACACTCTCTCTCTCTAGCCCACACGCACTCTCTCTCTCTAGCCCACACACTCTCTCTCTCTCTCTAGCCCACACACTCTCTCTCTCTAGCCCACACACTCTCTCTCTCTAGCCCACACGCACTCTCTCTCTCTAGCCCACACACTCTCTCTCTCTAGCCCACACACACTCTCTCTCACTAGTTCACACACTCTCTCTCTCTCTCTAGCCCACACACACACGCTCTCTCTCTAGCCCACACACTCTCTCTCTCTAGCCCACACACTCTCTCTCTCTAGCCCACACGCACTCTCTCTCTCTAGCCCACACACTCTCTCTCTCTCTCTAGCCCACACACTCTCTCTCTCTAGCCCACACACTCTCTCTCTCTAGCCCACACACACTCTCTCTCACTAGTTCACACACTCTCTCTCTCTCTCTAGCCCACACACACACGCTCTGTCTCTAGCCCACACACTCTCTCTCTCTAGCCCACACACTCTCTCTCTCTAGCCCACACGCACTCTCTCTCTCTAGCCCACACACTCTCTCTCTCTCTCTAGCCCACACACTCTCTCTCTCTAGCCCACACACTCTCTCTCTCTATCCCACACACACGCACTCTGTCTAGCCCACACACGCTCTCTGTCTAGCCTACACACACTCTCTCTCTCTAGCCCACACACACACTCTCTCTCTCTAATCCACACACTCTCTCTCTAGCTCACACACACTCTCTCTAGCCCACACACTCTCTCTGTCTCTCTAACCCAAACATGCTCTCTTTCTATCCCACACACACTCTCTCTCTAGCCCACACACACTCTCTCTCTCTAATCCACACACACTCTCTCTCTACCCCACACACACACATTCTCTCTCTAGGCCACACACACTCTCTCTCTCTCTAGCCCACACACTCTCTCTCTCTACCCCCCCCCAACACACACACACACTCTCTCTCTAGCCCACACACAGTCTCTCTCTCTCTAGCCCACACACACTCTCTCTAGCTCACACAGAAACACTCTCTCTACCCCACACACACTCTCTCTCTAGCCCACACACACTCTCTCTCTCTAGTCCACACACACTCTCTCTCTACCCCACACACACACATTCTCTCTCTAGCCCACACACACTCTCTCTCTCTCTAGCCCACACACTCTCTCTCTCTACCCCCCCCAACACACACACACTCTCTCTCTAGCCCACACACAGTCTCTCTCTCTCTAGCCCACACACACTCTCTCTAGCTCACACAGAAACACTCTCTCTACCCCACACACACTCTCTCTCTAGCCCACACACACTCTCTCTCTCTAGTCCACACACACTCTCTCTCTACCCCACACACACACTCTCTCTCTCTAGCCCACAAACTCTCTCTCTACCCCACACACACACTCTCTCGCTCTAGCCCACAAACTGTCTCTCACTACTCCACATACAAACTCTCTCTAGCCCACACACACTCTCTCCCTAGCCCACACACACTCTCTCTCTAGCCCACACACTCTCTCTGTCTCTCTAACCCACACAAGCTCTCTTTCTATCCCACACACACTCTCTCTCTAGCCCACACACACACTCTCTCTCTAGCCCACACACACTCTCTCTCTAGCCCACATACACACTCTCTCTCTAGCCCACTCACACACACACACTCTCTAGATCACACACACACTCTCTCTCTAGACCACACACATTCTCCCTCTCTCTCTAACCTACACATGCTCTCTTTCTATCCCACACACGCACTCTCTCTATCCACACATTCTCTCTCTAGCCCACACACTCTCTCTGTCTCTCTAACCCACACATGCTCTCTTTCTATCCCACACACACTCTCTCTCTAGCCACACACACTCTCTCTAGTCCACACACACTCTCTCTCTACCCCACACACACACATTCTCTCTCTAGCCCACACACACACTCTTTCTCTCTCTAGCCCACACACTCTCTCTCTCTACCCCCCGAACACACACACACTCTCTCTCTAGCCCACACACAGTCTCTCTCTCTCTAGCCCACACACACTCTCTCTAGCTCACACAGAAACACTCTCTCTAGCCCACACACACTCTCTCTCTAGCCCACACACACTCTCTCTCTCTAGCCCAAATACACTCTCTCTCTTTAGCCCAAATACACTCTCTCTCTTTAGCCCACACACTGTGTCTCACTACCCCACACACACTCTCTACCCCACACACTCTCTCTCTACCCCACACACTCTCTCTCTCTCTGTCTTGCCCACACACACTCTCTCTCTACTCCACACACTCTCTCTCTCTCTAGCTCACATAAACACTCTCTCTAGCCCACACACACACTCTCTCTCTAGACCACACACACTCTCTCTCTCTAGACCACACACACTCTCTCTCTAGCCCAAATACTCTCTCCCTTTAGCCCACACACACACTCTCTCTCTCTAGCCTGCACTGACACTCTCTCTACCCCAAACACTCTCTCTCCCTAGCACACACAGACACTCTGTCTCTCTCTGCCCCACAAACTCTCTCTCTCTAGCCCACACACACTCTCTCTCTCTCTCTAACCCACACATGCTCTCTTTGTTTCCCACACACACTCTCTCTCTATCTGTACACTCACTCTCTGTAGCCCACACACACTCTCTCCCTAGCCCACACACTCTCTCTCTCTAAACCACACATGCTCTCTTTGTATCCAACACACACTCTCTCTCTCTATCCACACACACTCTCTCTATAGCCCACAAACACTCTCTCTCTCTAGCCAACACACACTCTCTCTCTCTTGCCCACAAACACTCTCTGTCTCTAGCCCACACACACTCTCTCTCACTAGTTCACACACTCTCTCTCTCTCTCTAGCCCACACACACACGCTCTCTCTCTAGCCCACACACTCTCTCTCTCTAGCCCACACACTCTCTCTCTCTAGCCCACACGCACTCTCTCTCTCTAGCCCACACACTCTCTCTCTCTCTCTAGCCCACACACTCTCTCTCTCTAGCCCACACACTCTCTCTCTCTAGCCCACACACACTCTCTCTCACTAGTTCACACACTCTCTCTCTCTCTCTAGCCCACACACACACGCTCTCTCTCTAGCCCACACACTCTCTCTCTCTAGCCCACACACTCTCTCTCTCTAGCCCACACGCACTCTCTCTCTCTAGCCCACACACTCTCTCTCTCTAGCCCACACACACTCTCTCTCACTAGTTCACACACTCTCTCTCTCTCTCTAGCCCACACACACACGCTCTCTCTCTAGCCCACACACTCTCTCTCTCTAGCCCACACACTCTCTCTCTCTAGCCCACACGCACTCTCTCTCTCTAGCCCACACACTCTCTCTCTCTCTCTCTAGCCCACACACTCTCTCTCTCTAGCCCACACACTCTCTCTCTCTAGCCCACACACACTCTCTCTCACTAGTTCACACACTCTCTCTCTCTCTCTAGCCCACACACACACGCTCTCTCTCTAGCCCACACACTCTCTCTCTCTAGCCCACACACTCTCTCTCTCTAGCCCACACGCACTCTCTCTCTCTAGCCCACACACTCTCTCTCTCTCTCTAGCCCACACACTCTCTCTCTCTAGCCCACACACTCTCTCTCTCTAGCCCACACACACTCTCTCTCACTAGTTCACACACTCTCTCTCTCTCTCTAGCCCACACACACACGCTCTGTCTCTAGCCCACACACTCTCTCTCTCTAGCCCACACACTCTCTCTCTCTAGCCCACACGCACTCTCTCTCTCTAGCCCACACACTCTCTCTCTCTCTCTAGCCCACACACTCTCTCTCTCTAGCCCACACACTCTCTCTCTCTAGCCCACACACACTCTCTCTCACTAGTTCACACACTCTCTCTCTCTCTCTAGCCCACACACACACGCTCTCTCTCTAGCCCACACACTCTCTCTCTCTAGCCCACACACTCTCTCTCTCTAGCCCACACGCACTCTCTCTCTCTAGCCCACACACTCTCTCTCTCTCTCTAGCCCACACACTCTCTCTCTCTAGCCCACACACTCTCTCTCTCTAGCCCACACACACTCTCTCTCACTAGTTCACACACTCTCTCTCTCTCTCTCTAGCCCACACACACACGCTCTGTCTCTAGCCCACACACTCTCTCTCTCTAGCCCACACACTCTCTCTCTCTAGCCCACACGCACTCTCTCTCTCTAGCCCACACACTCTCTCTCTCTCTCTAGCCCACACACTCTCTCTCTCTAGCCCACACACTCTCTCTCTCTATCCCACACACACGCACTCTGTCTAGCCCACACACGCTCTCTGTCTAGCCTACACACACTCTCTCTCTCTAGCCCACACACACACTCTCTCTCTCTAATCCACACACTCTCTCTCTAGCTCACACACACTCTCTCTAGCCCACACACTCTCTCTGTCTCTCTAACCCACACATGCTCTCTTTCTATCCCACACACACTCTCTCTCTAGCCCACACACACTCTCTCTCTCTAATCCACACACACTCTCTCTCTACCCCACACACACACATTCTCTCTCTAGGCCACACACACTCTCTCTCTCTCTAGCCCACACACTCTCTCTCTCTACCCCCCCCAACACACACACACACTCTCTCTCTAGCCCACACACAGTCTCTCTCTCTCTAGCCCACACGCTCTCTCTAGCTCACACAGAAACACTCTATCTACCCCACACACACTCTCTCTCTAGCCCACACACACTCTCTCTCTCTAGTCCACACACACTGTCTCTCTACCCCACACACACACATTCTCTCTCTAGCCCACACACACTCTCTCTCTCTCTAGCCCACACACTCTCTCTCTCTACCCCCCCCAACACACACACACTCTCTCTCTAGCCCACACACAGTCTCTCTCTCTCTAGCCCACACACACTCTCTCTAGCTCACACAGAAACACTCTCTCTACCCCACACACACTCTCTCTCTAGCCCACACACACTCTCTCTCTCTAGTCCACACACACTCTCTCTCTACCCCACACACACACTCTCTCTCTCTAGCCCACAAACTCTCTCTCTACCCCACACACACACTCTCTCGCTCTAGCCCACAAACTGTCTCTCACTACTCCACATACAAACTCTCTCTAGCCCACACACACTCTCTCCCTAGCCCACACATACTCTCTCTCTAGCCCACACACACTCTCTCTCTAGCCCACACACACTCTCTCTAGCCCACACACTCTCTCTGTCTCTCTAACCCACACAAGCTCTCTTTCTATCCCACACACACTCTCTCTCTAGCCCACACACACACTCTCTCTCTAGCCCACACACACTCTCTCTCTAGCCCACATACACACTCTCTCTCTAGCCCACTCACACACACACACTCTCTAGATCACACACACTCTCTCTCTAGACCACACACATTCTCCCTCTCTCTCTAACCTACACATGCTCTCTTTCTATCCCACACACGCACTCTCTCTATCCACACATTCTCTCTCTCTCTCTAACCCACACATGCTCTCTTTCTATCCCACACACACTCTCTCTCTAGCCCACACACACTCTCTCTAGTCCACACACACTCTCTCTCTACCCCACACACACACATTCTCTCTCTAGCCCACACACACACTCTTTCTCTCTCTAGCCCACACACTCTCTCTCTCTACCCCCCGAACACACACACACTCTCTCTCTAGCCCACACACAGTCTCTCTCTCTCTAGCCCACACACACTCTCTCTAGCTCACACAGAAACACTCTCTCTACCCCACACACACTCTCTCTCTAGCCCACACACACTCTCTCTCTAGCCCACACACACTCTCTCTCTAGCCCACACACACTCTCTCTCTCTAGCCCAAATACACTCTCTCTCTTTAGCCCACACACTGTGTCTCACTACCCCACACACACTCTCTACCCCACACACTCTCTCTACCCCACACACTCTCTCTCTCTCTGTCTTGCCCACACACACTCTCTCTCTACTCCACACACTCTCTCTCTCTCTAGCTCACATAAACACTCTCTCTAGCCCACACACACACTCTCTCTCTAGACCACACACACTCTCTCTCTCTAGCCCACACACACTCTCTCTCTCTAGACCACACACACTCTCTCTCTCTAGCCCACACACTCTCTCTCTCTAGCCCACACACTCTCTCTCTCTAGCCCACACGCACTCTCTCTCTCTAGCCCACACACTCTCTCTCTCTAGCCCACACACACTCTCTCTCACTAGTTCACACACTCTCTCTCTCTCTCTAGCCCACACACACACGCTCTCTCTCTAGCCCACACACTCTCTCTCTCTAGCCCACACACTCTCTCTCTCTAGCCCACACACTCTCTCTCTCTAGCCCACACGCACTCTCTCTCTCTAGCCCACACACTCTCTCTCTCTCTCTAGCCCACACACTCTCTCTCTCTAGCCCACACACTCTCTCTCTCTAGCCCACACACACTCTCTCTCACTAGTTCACACACTCTCTCTCTCTCTCTCTAGCCCACACACACACGCTCTGTCTCTAGCCCACACACTCTCTCTCTCTAGCCCACACACTCTCTCTCTCTAGCCCACACGCACTCTCTCTCTCTAGCCCACACACTCTCTCTCTCTCTCTAGCCCACACACTCTCTCTCTCTAGCCCACACACTCTCTCTCTCTATCCCACACACACGCACTCTGTCTAGCCCACACACGCTCTCTGTCTAGCCTACACACACTCTCTCTCTCTAGCCCACACACACACTCTCTCTCTCTAATCCACACACTCTCTCTCTAGCCCACACACACTCTCTCTAGCCCACACACTCTCTCTGTCTCTCTAACCCACACATGCTCTCTTTCTATCCCACACACACTCTCTCTCTAGCCCACACACACTCTCTCTCTCTAATCCACACACACTCTCTCTCTACCCCACACACACACATTCTCTCTCTAGGCCACACACACTCTCTCTCTCTCTAGCCCACACACTCTCTCTCTCTACCCCCCCCAACACACACACACACTCTCTCTCTAGCCCACACACAGTCTCTCTCTCTCTCTAGCCCACACACACTCTCTCTAGCTCACACAGAAACACTCTCTCTACCCCACACACACTCTCTCTCTAGCCCACACACACTCTCTCTCTCTAGTCCACACACACTCTCTCTCTACCCCACACACACACATTCTCTCTCTAGCCCACACACACTCTCTCTCTCTCTAGCCCACACACTCTCTCTCTCTACCCCCCCAACACACACACACTCTCTCTCTAGCCCACACACACTCTCTCCCTAGCCCACACACACTCTCTCTCTAGCCCACACACACTCTCTCTCTAGCCCACACACACTCTCTCTAGCCCACACACTCTCTCTGTCTCTCTAACCCACACAAGCTCTCTTTCTATCCCACACACACTCTCTCTCTAGCCCACACACACACTCTCTCTCTAGCCCACACACACTCTCTCTCTAGCCCACATACACACTCTCTCTCTAGCCCACTCACACACACACACTCTCTAGATCACACACACACTCTCTCTCTAGACCACACACATTCTCCCTCTCTCTCTAACCTACACATGCTCTCTTTCTATCCCACACACGCACTCTCTCTATCCACACATTCTCTCTCTAGCCCACACACTCTCTCTGTCTCTCTAACCCACACATGCTCTCTTTCTATCCCACACACACTCTCTCTCTACCCCACACACACACATTCTCTCTCTAGGCCACACACACTCTCTCTCTCTCTAGCCCACACACTCTCTCTCTCTACCCCCCCCAACACACACACACACTCTCTCTCTAGCCCACACACAGTCTCTCTCTCTCTAGCCCACACACACTCTCTCTAGCTCACACAGAAACACTCTCTCTACCCCACACACACTCTCTCTCTAGCCCACACACACACTCTCTCTCTCTAATCCACACACTCTCTCTCTAGCCCACACACACTCTCTCTAGCCCACACACTCTCTCTGTCTCTCTAACCCACACATGCTCTCTTTCTATCCCACACACACTCTCTCTCTAGCCCACACACACTCTCTCTCTCTAATCCACACACACTCTCTCTCTACCCCACACACACACATTCTCTCTCTAGGCCACACACACTCTCTCTCTCTCTAGCCCACACACTCTCTCTCTCTACCCCCCCCAACACACACACACACTCTCTCTCTAGCCCACACACAGTCTCTCTCTCTCTAGCCCACACACACTCTCTCTAGCTCACACAGAAACACTCTCTCTACCCCACACACACTCTCTCTCTAGCCCACACACACTCTCTCTCTCTAGTCCACACACACTCTCTCTCTACCCCACACACACACATTCTCTCTCTAGCCCACACACACTCTCTCTCTCTCTCTAGCCCACACACTCTCTCTCTCTACCCCCCCCAACACACACACACTCTCTCTCTAGCCCACACACACTCTCTCCCTAGCCCACACACACTCTCTCTCTAGCCCACACACACTCTCTCTCTAGCCCACACACACTCTCTCTAGCCCACACACTCTCTCTGTCTCTCTAACCCACACAAGCTCTCTTTCTATCCCACACACACTCTCTCTCTAGCCCACACACACACTCTCTCTCTAGCCCACACACACTCTCTCTCTAGCCCACATACACACTCTCTCTCTAGCCCACTCACACACACACACTCTCTAGATCACACACACACTCTCTCTCTAGACCACACACATTCTCCCTCTCTCTCTAACCTACACATGCTCTCTTTCTATCCCACACACGCACTCTCTCTATCCACACATTCTCTCTCTAGCCCACACACTCTCTCTGTCTCTCTAACCCACACATGCTCTCTTTCTATCCCACACACACTCTCTCTCTAGCCCACACACACTCTCTCTAGTCCACACACACTCTCTCTCTACCCCACACACACACATTCTCTCTCTAGCCCACACACACTCTCTCTCTCTCTACCCCACACACACACATTCTCTCTCTAGCCCACACACACACTCTTTCTCTCTCTAGCCCACACACTCTCTCTCTCTACCCCCCGAACACACACACACTCTCTCTCTAGCCCACACACAGTCTCTCTCTCTCTAGCCCACACACACTCTCTCTCTCTAGCCCACACACACTCTCTCTAGCTCACACAGAAACACTCTCTCTAGCCCACACACACTCTCTCTCTAGCCCACACACACTCTCTCTCTAGCCCACACACACTCTCTCTCTCTAGCCCAAATACACTCTCTCTCTTTAGCCCAAATACACTCTCTCTCTTTAGCCCACACACTGTGTCTCACTACCCCACACACACTCTCTACCCCACACACTCTCTCTCTCTCTGTCTTGCCCACACACACTCTCTCTCTACTCCACACACTCTCTCTCTCTCTAGCTCACATAAACACTCTCTCTAGCCCACACACACACTCTCTCTCTAGACCACACACACTCTCTCTCTCTAGACCACACACACTCTCTCTCTAGCCCAAATACTCTCTCCCTTTAGCCCACACACACACTCTCTCTCTCTAGCCTGCACTGACACTCTCTCTACCCCAAACACTCTCTCTCCCTAGCACACACAGACACTCTGTCTCTCTCTGCCCCACAAACTCTCTCTCTCTAGCCCACACACACTCTCTCTCTCTCTCTAACCCACACATGCTCTCTTTGTTTCCCACACACACTCTCTCTCTATCTGTACACTCACTCTCTGTAGCCCACACACACTCTCTCCCTAGCCCACACACTCTCTCTCTCTAAACCACACATGCTCTCTTTGTATCCAACACACACTCTCTCTCTCTATCCACACACACTCTCTCTATAGCCCACAAACACTCTCTCTCTCTAGCCAACACACACTCTCTCTCTCTTGCCCACAAACACTCTCTGTCTCTAGCCCACACACACTCTCTCTCACTAGTTCACACACTCTCTCTCTCTCTCTAGCCCACACACACACGCTCTCTCTCTAGCCCACACACTCTCTCTCTCTAGCCCACACACTCTCTCTCTCTAGCCCACACGCACTCTCTCTCTCTAGCCCACACACTCTCTCTCTCTCTCTAGCCCACACACTCTCTCTCTCTAGCCCACACACTCTCTCTCTCTAGCCCACACACACTCTCTCTCACTAGTTCACACACTCTCTCTCTCTAGCCCACACACACACGCTCTCTCTCTAGCCCACACACTCTCTCTCTCTAGCCCACACACTCTCTCTCTCTAGCCCACACGCACTCTCTCTCTCTAGCCCACACACTCTCTCTCTCTAGCCCACACACACTCTCTCTCACTAGTTCACACACTCTCTCTCTCTCTCTAGCCCACACACACACGCTCTCTCTCTAGCCCACACACTCTCTCTCTCTAGCCCACACACTCTCTCTCTCTAGCCCACACGCACTCTCTCTCTCTAGCCCACACACTCTCTCTCTCTCTCTAGCCCACACACTCTCTCTCTCTAGCCCACACACTCTCTCTCTCTAGCCCACACACACTCTCTCTCACTAGTTCACACACTCTCTCTCTCTCTCTCTAGCCCACACACACACGCTCTGTCTCTAGCCCACACACTCTCTCTCTCTAGCCCACACACTCTCTCTCTCTAGCCCACACGCACTCTCTCTCTCTAGCCCACACACTCTCTCTCTCTCTCTAGCCCACACACTCTCTCTCTCTAGCCCACACACTCTCTCTCTCTATCCCACACACACGCACTCTGTCTAGCCCACACACGCTCTCTGTCTAGCCTACACACACTCTCTCTCTCTAGCCCACACACACACTCTCTCTCTCTAATCCACACACTCTCTCTCTAGCCCACACACACTCTCTCTAGCCCACACACTCTCTCTGTCTCTCTAACCCACACATGCTCTCTTTCTATCCCACACACACTCTCTCTCTAGCCCACACACACTCTCTCTCTCTAATCCACACACACTCTCTCTCTACCCCACACACACACATTCTCTCTCTAGGCCACACACACTCTCTCTCTCTCTAGCCCACACACTCTCTCTCTCTACCCCCCCAACACACACACACACTCTCTCTCTAGCCCACACACAGTCTCTCTCTCTCTAGCCCACACACACTCTCTCTAGCTCACACAGAAACACTCTCTCTACCCCACACACACTCTCTCTCTAGCCCACACACACTCTCTCTCTCTAGTCCACACACACTCTCTCTCTACCCCACACACACACATTCTCTCTCTAGCCCACACACACTCTCTCTCTCTCTAGCCCACACACTCTCTCTCTCTACCCCCCCCAACACACACACACTCTCTCTATAGCCCACACACAGTCTCTCTCTCTCTAGCCCACACACACTCTCTCTAGCTCACACAGAAACACTCTCTCTACCCCACACACACTCTCTCTCTAGCCCACACACACTCTCTCTCTAGCCCACACACACTCTCTCTCTAGCCCACACACTCTCTCTCTCTACCCCCCCAACACACACACACTCTCTCTCTAGCCCACACACAGTCTCTCTCTCTCTAGCCCACACACACTCTCTCTCTAGCCCACACACACTCTCTCTCTAGCCCAAATACACTCTCTCTCTTTAGCCCACACACTGTGTCTCTCTCTGTCTTGCCCACACACTCTCTCTCTCTAGCTCACCTAAACACTCTCTCTAGCCCACACACACTCTCTCTCTCTTGCCCACACACACTCTCTCTCTACCCCCCACACACACAATCTCTCTCTCGAGCCCACACACACTATCTCTCCAGCACACACACTCTCTCTCTAGCCCACACACACTCTCTCTCTCTAACCCACACACACTCTCTCTCTCCCCCACACACTCTCAATCTGTTGCACACACACACACTCTCTCTTTCTCTAGCCCGCACACACACACTCTCTACCCCAAACACCCTCTCTCCCTAGCACACACTGACACTCTCGCTCTCTCTCTGCCCCACACACACTCTCTCTCTAGCCCACAGACACACTCTCTCTCTAGCCCACACACACACTCTCTCTCTCTAGCTCACACATACTGTCTCTAGCCCACACGCACTCTCTCTCTCTCTAGCCCCCACACACACTCTCTCTCTAACCTCCACAAACTCTCTCTCTCTAGCTCAAACACACTCTCTCTCTCGCTCACACACACTCACTCTCTAGCCCGCACACACACACACACACTATCTCTGTAGCCCACACACACACTCTCTCTTGCTGGCCCACTCACACACTCTCTCTACCCCAAACACTCTCTCTCCCTAGCACACACACACACACACACACACTCTATCTCTGTAGCCCACACACACTCTCACGCTCTAACTCACACACACACTCTCTCTTGCTGGTGCACACACACACACTCTCTCCCTAGCCCACACACACACACACACTCTATCTCTGTAGCCCACACACTCGCTCTAGCCCACACACACACACTCTCTCTTGCTGGCACACACACACACACTCCCTCTCTAGCAAATACACACTCTCTCCCTAGCCCACACACACTCGCTCTACCCCACGCATACACACTCTGTCTCTAGCCCACACACACTCGCTCTACACCACGCATACACACTCTCTTTCTCTCTCTAGCCCACACACGCACTCTCTCTCTAGCCCACACACTCTCTCTCTTTACCCAACACACTGTCTCTCTATAGACCACAAACACTCTCTGTCACTAGCCCACACACACACTCTCTCTCTAGCAGACACACACTCTCTCTCTCTAGCCCACACACTCTCTCTCTCTACCCAACACACTCTGTCTCTATAGACCACAAACAGTCTCTGTCACTAGCCCACACACACACTCTCTCTCTAGCAGACACATACTCTCTCTCTCTAGCCCACACACACTCTCTCTCTAGCCCACACACACTCTCTCTCTACCAAACACACTCTCTCTCTCTAGCCCACATACACTCTCTCTCTAGCAGACACATACTCTCTCTCTCTAGCCCACACACACTCTCTCTCTAGCCCACACACACTCTCTCTCTCTCTACCCCACACACTCTCTCTCTCTCTCTCTCTACCCCACACACTCTCTCTCTCTCTCTCTACCCCACACACACACTCTCTCTTGCTGGCCCACACACACACACACTCCCTCTGTAGCAAATACGCACTCTCACCCTAGCTCACGCACACTCTCTCTACCCCACACATACACGCTCTCTCTCTAGCCCACACACACTCTCTCTCTCTTACCCACACACTCTATCTCTCTACCCAACACACTCTCTCTCTATAGCCCACACACACTCTCTGTCACTAGCCCACACACACACACTCTCTCTAGCCCACACGCACTCTCTCTCTCTGTAGCCCACACACACACACTCCCTCTAGCCCACACACACACACTTGCTCTCTCTCTCTAGCCCACACACTCTCTCTCTCTAGCCCACACACACTCTCTCTCTAGCCCACATACACAGTCTCTCTCTAGCCCACTCACACACACACACTCTCTAGATCACACACACACTCTCTCTCTAGACCACACACATTCTCCCTCTCTCTCTAACCTACACATGCTCTCTTTCTATCCCACACACGCACTCTCTCTATCCACACATTCTCTCTCTAGCCCACACACACTCTCTCTAGCCCACACACTCTCTCTGTCTCTCTAACCCACACATGCTCTCTTTCTATCCCACACACACTCTCTCTCTAGCCCACACACACTCTCTCTCTCTAGTCCACACACACTCTCTCTCTAGCCCACACACACACTCTCTCTCTCTCTCTAGCCCACACACTCTCTTTCTCTACCCCCCCAACACACACACACTCTCTCTCTAGCCCACACACAGTGTCTCTCTCTCTAGCCCACACACACTCTCTCTAGCTCACACAGAAACACTCTCTCTACCCCACACACACTCTCTCTCTAGCCCACACACACTCTCTCTCTCTAGCCCACACACTGTGTCTCACTACCCCACACACACTCTCTCTCTACTCCACACACTCTCTCTCTCTAGCTCACATAAACACTCTCTCTAGCCCACACACACTCTCTCTCTCTAGACCACACACACTCTCTCTCTCTAGACCACACACACTCTCTAGCCCAAATACACTCTCTCTCTTTAGCCCACACACACACTCTCTCTCTAGCCCGCACTGACACTCTCTCTACCCCAAACACTCTCTCTCTCTCTGCCCCACAAACTCTCCCTCTCCCTACCCCACACACTCTCTCTCTCTAGCCCACACATGCTCTCTTTGTTTCCCACACACACACTCTCTCTCTATCTGTACACTCACTCTCTGTAGCCCACACACACTCTCTCCCTAGCCCACACACTCTCTCTCTCTAACCCACACATGCTCTCTTTGTATCCAACACACACTCTCTCTCTCTATCCACACACACTCTCTCTAGCCCACACACTCTCTCTCTATAGCCCACAAACACTCTCTCTCTCTAGCCAACACACACTCTCCCTCTCTTGCCCACAAACACACTCTCTGTCTCTAGCCTACACACACTCTCTCTCTCTAGCCCACACACTCTCTCTCTATAGCCCACACACACTCTGTCTCACTAGTTCACACACTCTCTCTCTCTCCAGCCCACACACACACGCTCTCTCTCTAGCCCACACACTCTCTCTCTCTAGCCCACACACTCTCTCTCTCTAGCCCACACGCACTCTCTCTCTCTAGCCCACACTCTCTCTCTCTCTCTCTAGCCCACACACTCTCTCTCTCTAGCCCACACACTCTCTCTCTCTATCCCACACACACGCACTCTGTCTAGCCCACACACGCTCTCTGTCTAGTCTACACACATTCTCTCTCTCTAGCCCACACACACACTCTCTCTCTCTAGCCCACACACTCTCTCTCTCTAACCCCACCACACACACACACTCTCTCTCTCTAGCCCACACACACACACACTCTCCCCAGCCCACAGACACACTCTCTCTCTAGACCACATACACACTCTCTCTCTCTTGCCCACACACACTCTCTCTCTCCCCCACACACTCTCCCTCTCTAGCACACACACACACTCTCCCTCTAGCCCACACACACACACACATGCTCTCTCTCTCTCTCTAGCCCACACACTGTCTCTCTAGCCCACAAACTCTCTCTCTCCACCCAACACACACACTCTTTCGCTCTAGCCCACAAACTGTCTCTCACTACCCCACATACAATCTCTCTCTACCCCACACACAATCTCTCTCTACCCCACACACACACATTCTCTCTCTAGCCCACACACTTTCTCTCTCTAGCCCACATGCACTCTCTCTCTAGCCCACACACACACACTCTGTCAAGCCCACACACGTTCTCTGTCTAGCCTACACACACTCTCTCTCTCTAGCCCACACACACACTCTCTCTCTCTAGCCCACACACTCTCTCTCTCTAACCCCACCACACACACACACTCTGTCTCTCTAGCCCACACACTCTCTCTCTCTAATCCCACCACACACACACACTCTCTCTCTCTAGCCCACACACACACTCTCCCCAGCCCACACACACTCTCTCTCTCTTGCCCACACACACTCTCTCTCTCCCCCACACACTCTCCCTCTCTAGCACACACACACACTCTCCCTCTAGCCCACACACACACACATGCTCTCTCTCTCTCTAGCCCACACACTGTCTCTCTCTAGCCCACAAACTCTCTCTCTCCACCCCACACACACACTCTCTCGCTCTAGCCCACAAACTGTCTCTCACTACCCCACACACAATCTCTCTCTACCCCACACACACACATTCTCTCTCTAGCCCACACACACTCTCTCTCTCTCTCTAACCCACACATGCTCTCTTTGTTTCCCACACACACACTCTCTCTCTATCTGTACACTCACTCTCTGTAGCCCACACACACTCTCTCCCTAGCCCACACACTCTCTCTCTCTAACCCACACATGCTCTCTTTGTATCCAACACACACTCTCTCTATCCACATACACTCTCTCTCTAGCCCCCACACACACTCTCTCTCTAGCCCACACACACTCTCTCTCTTGCCCACAAACACACGCTCTGTCTCTACCCCACACACTCTCTCTCTCTCTCTAGTCCACACACACTGTCTCTCTCTCTAGCCCACACACACTCTCTCTCTAGACCACACACACTGTCTCTCTCTCTCTAGCCCACACACACTCTCTCTCTAGACCACACGCACTGTCTCTCTAGCCCACACACACACACACACACACACACACACTCTCTCTAGTCCACACACATTGTCTCTCTCTCTAGCCCACACAAGCTCTGTCTCTCTAGCCCACACACACTCTCTCTCTCTAACAGACTCACTCTATCTCTGGCCCATACACCCACTCTCTGTCTATCTCACACACTCTCTCTCTCACACACAAACACTCTCTCTGGCCCATACACACTCTCTCTCTATATCCCATACACTCTCTCCCTCTAGCCCACAGACACTCTCTCTCTAGCCTACAGAATCTCTCTCTCGAACCCACACACACTATTTCTCTAGCTCACACACATACACAAACACACACTCTCTCTCTAGCCTACACACAGTTTCTCTCTAGCCCGCAAACTTGCTCTGCCCACATACACACACACACTCTGTCTAGCCAACACTCTCTCTTCATCTAGCCCACACACACACACACACTCTCTCTCTCTCTAACCCATACCGCTCTCTTTCTATCCCACACACTCTCTCTCTCTCTCTCTATCCACACACACTCTCCCTCTCTAGCCCATACACTTTCTCTCTCTCTCTAACCCACACATGCTCTCTTTCTATCCCACACACTCTCTCTATCCACATACTCTCTCTCTAGCCCACACACACTCTCTCCCTAGCCCACACACACTCTCTCTAGCCCACACACTCTCTCTCTCTCTAAGCCACACATGTTCTCTCTCCATCCATACACTGTCTCTAGCCCACACACACTCTCTCTCTAGCCCACATACACAGTCTCTCTCTAGCCCACACACACTCTCTAGATCACACACACAGTCTCTCTCTAGCCCACACACACTCTCTAGATTACACACACAGTCTCTCTCTAGCCCACACACACACACACACTCTCTAGATCACACACACTCTCTCTCTAGACCACACACACATTCTCCCTCTCTCTCTAGCCTACACATGCTCTCTTTCTATCCCACACATGCTCTCTCTCTATCCACACACTCTCTCTCTAGCCCACATACACACTCTCTCTCTAGCCCACACACACTCTCTCTAGCCCACACATTCTCTCTGTCTCTCTAACCCACACATGCTCTCTTTGTCTCCCACACACACTCTCTCTCTCTAGCCCACACACACTCCCTCTCTAGCCCACATACACACTCTCTCTCTAGCCACACACACACTCTCTCCCTAGCCCACACACACTCTCCCTCTAGCCCACACTCTCTCTCTAGCCTACAGAATCTCTCTCTCGACCCCACACACACTATTTCTCTAGCTCACACACACACACACACACACACTCTCTTTCCCTCTAGCCCACACACGCTCACTCACTCTGTCTCTGACCCACACACACACACACACACAAACTCTCTCTCTAGCCTACACACAATTTCTCTCTAGCCCGCAAACTTGCTCTGCCCACATACACACACACTCTGTCTAGCCAACACTCTCTTCATCTAGCCCACACACACACACACACACACACTCTCTCTCTCTAACCCATACCGTTCTCTTTCTATCCCACACACTCTCTCTCTCTCTCTATCCACACACACACTCCCTCTCTAGCCCACACACTTTCTCTCTCTCTCTAACCCACACATGCTCTCTTTCTATCCCACCCACTCTCTCTATCCACATACTCTCTCTCTCTAGCCCACACACACTCTCTCCCTAGCCCACACACTCTCTCTCTCTAGCCCACACACACACTCTCTCTCTAGCCCACACACACTCTCTCTAGCCCACACACTCTCTCTGTCTCTCTAACCCACACATGCTCTCTTTCTATCCCACACACACTCTCTCTCTAGCCCACACACACTCTCTCTCTAGCCCACACACACTCTCTCTCTAGCCCACACACACTCTCTCTCTCTAGCCCACACACACTCTCTCTCTCTGTATCTAGCCCACACACACACTCTCTCTCTAGCCCACACACACTCTCTCTCTAGCCCACATACACAGTCTCTCTCTAGCCCACTCACACACACACACTCTCTAGATCACACACACACTCTCTCTCTAGACCACACACATTCTCCCTCTCTCTCTAACCTACACATGCTCTCTTTCTATCCCACACACGCTCTCTCTCTATCCACACACTCTCTCTCTAGCCCACACACACTCTCTCTAGCCCACACACTCTCTCTGTCTCTCTAACCCACACATGCTCTCTCTCTAGTCCACACACACTCTCTCTCTAGCCCACACACACTCTCTCTCTAGCCCACACACACTCTCTCTCTAGCCCACACACACTCCCTCTCTAGCCCACATACACACTCTCTCTCTTGCCCACACACACAATCTCTCTCTAGCACACACACTCTCTCTCTCTAGCCCACATACACAATCTCTCTCTAGCACACACATACACTCTCTCTCTAGCCCACATACACACTCTCTCTAGCCCACATACACAATCTCTCTCTAGCCCACACACACTCTCTCTCTCTAGCCCACATACACAATCTCTCTCTAGCACACACATACACTCTCTCCCTAGCCCACACACACTCTCTCCCTAGCTCACTCATAAACACACACTCTCTCTCTAGCTACACACACTCTCGCTCTAGCCCACCCACACACTCTCTCTCTCCCCCACACACTCTCCCTCTCTAGCACACACACACACTCTCCCTCTAGCCCACACACACACACATGCTCTCTCTCTCTCTAGCCCACACACTGTCTCTCTCTAGCCCACAAACTCTCTCTCTCCACCCCACACACACACTCTCTCGCTCTAGCCCACAAACTGTCTCTCACTACCCCACACACAATCTCTCTCTACCCCACACACACACATTCTCTCTCTAGCCCACACACACTCTCTCTCTCTCTCTAACCCACACATGCTCTCTTTGTTTCCCACACACACACTCTCTCTCTATCTGTACACTCACTCTCTGTAGCCCACACACACTCTCTCCCTAGCCCACACACTCTCTCTCTCTAACCCACACATGCTCTCTTTGTATCCAACACACACTCTCTCTATCCACATACACTCTCTCTCTAGCCCCCACACACACTCTCTCTCTAGCCCACACACACTCTCTCTCTTGCCCACAAACACACGCTCTGTCTCTACCCCACACACTCTCTCTCTCTCTCTAGTCCACACACACTGTCTCTCTCTCTAGCCCACACACACTCTCTCTCTAGACCACACACACTGTCTCTCTCTCTCTAGCCCACACACACTCTCTCTCTAGACCACACGCACTGTCTCTCTAGCCCACACACACACACACACACACACACACACTCTCTCTAGTCCACACACATTGTCTCTCTCTCTAGCCCACACAAGCTCTGTCTCTCTAGCCCACACACACTCTCTCTCTCTAACAGACTCACTCTATCTCTGGCCCATACACCCACTCTCTGTCTATCTCACACACTCTCTCTCTCACACACAAACACTCTCTCTGGCCCATACACACTCTCTCTCTATATCCCATACACTCTCTCCCTCTAGCCCACAGACACTCTCTCTCTAGCCTACAGAATCTCTCTCTCGAACCCACACACACTATTTCTCTAGCTCACACACATACACAAACACACACTCTCTCTCTAGCCTACACACAGTTTCTCTCTAGCCCGCAAACTTGCTCTGCCCACATACACACACACACTCTGTCTAGCCAACACTCTCTCTTCATCTAGCCCACACACACACACACACTCTCTCTCTCTCTAACCCATACCGCTCTCTTTCTATCCCACACACTCTCTCTCTCTCTCTCTATCCACACACACTCTCCCTCTCTAGCCCATACACTTTCTCTCTCTCTCTAACCCACACATGCTCTCTTTCTATCCCACACACTCTCTCTATCCACATACTCTCTCTCTAGCCCACACACACTCTCTCCCTAGCCCACACACACTCTCTCTAGCCCACACACTCTCTCTCTCTCTAAGCCACACATGTTCTCTCTCCATCCATACACTGTCTCTAGCCCACACACACTCTCTCTCTAGCCCACATACACAGTCTCTCTCTAGCCCACACACACTCTCTAGATCACACACACAGTCTCTCTCTAGCCCACACACACTCTCTAGATTACACACACAGTCTCTCTCTAGCCCACACACACACACACACTCTCTAGATCACACACACTCTCTCTCTAGACCACACACACATTCTCCCTCTCTCTCTAGCCTACACATGCTCTCTTTCTATCCCACACATGCTCTCTCTCTATCCACACACTCTCTCTCTAGCCCACATACACACTCTCTCTCTAGCCCACACACACTCTCTCTAGCCCACACATTCTCTCTGTCTCTCTAACCCACACATGCTCTCTTTGTCTCCCACACACACTCTCTCTCTCTAGCCCACACACACTCCCTCTCTAGCCCACATACACACTCTCTCTCTAGCCACACACACACTCTCTCCCTAGCCCACACACACTCTCCCTCTAGCCCACACTCTCTCTCTAGCCTACAGAATCTCTCTCTCGACCCCACACACACTATTTCTCTAGCTCACACACACACACACACACACACTCTCTTTCCCTCTAGCCCACACACGCTCACTCACTCTGTCTCTGACCCACACACACACACACACACAAACTCTCTCTCTAGCCTACACACAATTTCTCTCTAGCCCGCAAACTTGCTCTGCCCACATACACACACACTCTGTCTAGCCAACACTCTCTTCATCTAGCCCACACACACACACACACACACACTCTCTCTCTCTAACCCATACCGTTCTCTTTCTATCCCACACACTCTCTCTCTCTCTCTATCCACACACACACTCCCTCTCTAGCCCACACACTTTCTCTCTCTCTCTAACCCACACATGCTCTCTTTCTATCCCACCCACTCTCTCTATCCACATACTCTCTCTCTCTAGCCCACACACACTCTCTCCCTAGCCCACACACTCTCTCTCTCTAGCCCACACACACACTCTCTCTCTAGCCCACACACACTCTCTCTAGCCCACACACTCTCTCTGTCTCTCTAACCCACACATGCTCTCTTTCTATCCCACACACACTCTCTCTCTAGCCCACACACACTCTCTCTCTAGCCCACACACACTCTCTCTCTAGCCCACACACACTCTCTCTCTCTAGCCCACACACACTCTCTCTCTCTGTATCTAGCCCACACACACACTCTCTCTCTAGCCCACACACACTCTCTCTCTAGCCCACATACACAGTCTCTCTCTAGCCCACTCACACACACACACTCTCTAGATCACACACACACTCTCTCTCTAGACCACACACATTCTCCCTCTCTCTCTAACCTACACATGCTCTCTTTCTATCCCACACACGCTCTCTCTCTATCCACACACTCTCTCTCTAGCCCACACACACTCTCTCTAGCCCACACACTCTCTCTGTCTCTCTAACCCACACATGCTCTCTCTCTAGTCCACACACACTCTCTCTCTAGCCCACACACACTCTCTCTCTAGCCCACACACACTCTCTCTCTAGCCCACACACACTCCCTCTCTAGCCCACATACACACTCTCTCTCTTGCCCACACACACAATCTCTCTCTAGCACACACACTCTCTCTCTCTAGCCCACATACACAATCTCTCTCTAGCACACACATACACTCTCTCTCTAGCCCACATACACACTCTCTCTAGCCCACATACACAATCTCTCTCTAGCCCACACACACTCTCTCTCTCTAGCCCACATACACAATCTCTCTCTAGCACACACATACACTCTCTCCCTAGCCCACACACACTCTCTCCCTAGCTCACTCATAAACACACACTCTCTCTCTAGCTACACACACTCTCGCTCTAGCCCACCCACACACTCTCTCTCTCCCCCACACACTCTCCCTCTCTAGCACACACACACACTCTCCCTCTAGCCCACACACACACACATGCTCTCTCTCTCTCTAGCCCACACACTGTCTCTCTCTAGCCCACAAACTCTCTCTCTCCACCCCACACACACACTCTCTCGCTCTAGCCCACAAACTGTCTCTCACTACCCCACACACAATCTCTCTCTACCCCACACACACACATTCTCTCTCTAGCCCACACACACTCTCTCTCTCTCTCTAACCCACACATGCTCTCTTTGTTTCCCACACACACACTCTCTCTCTATCTGTACACTCACTCTCTGTAGCCCACACACACTCTCTCCCTAGCCCACACACTCTCTCTCTCTAACCCACACATGCTCTCTTTGTATCCAACACACACTCTCTCTATCCACATACACTCTCTCTCTAGCCCCCACACACACTCTCTCTCTAGCCCACACACACTCTCTCTCTTGCCCACAAACACACGCTCTGTCTCTACCCCACACACTCTCTCTCTCCCTCTAGCCCACACACACACACACATGCTCTCTCTCTCTCTCTAGCCCACACACTGTCTCTCTAGCCCACAAACTCTCTCTCTCCACCCAACACACACACTCTTTCGCTCTAGCCCACAAACTGTCTCTCACTACCCCACATACAATCTCTCTCTACCCCACACACAATCTCTCTCTACCCCACACACACACATTCTCTCTCTAGCCCACACACTTTCTCTCTCTAGCCCACATGCACTCTCTCTCTAGCCCACACACACACACTCTGTCAAGCCCACACACGTTCTCTGTCTAGCCTACACACACTCTCTCTCTCTAGCCCACACACACACTCTCTCTCTCTAGCCCACACACTCTCTCTCTCTAACCCCACCACACACACACACTCTGTCTCTCTAGCCCACACACTCTCTCTCTCTAATCCCACCACACACACACACTCTCTCTCTCTAGCCCACACACACACTCTCCCCAGCCCACACACACTCTCTCTCTCTTGCCCACACACACTCTCTCTCTCCCCCACACACTCTCCCTCTCTAGCACACACACACACTCTCCCTCTAGCCCACACACACACACATGCTCTCTCTCTCTCTAGCCCACACACTGTCTCTCTCTAGCCCACAAACTCTCTCTCTCCACCCCACACACACACTCTCTCGCTCTAGCCCACAAACTGTCTCTCACTACCCCACACACAATCTCTCTCTACCCCACACACACACATTCTCTCTCTAGCCCACACACACTCTCTCTCTCTCTCTAACCCACACATGCTCTCTTTGTTTCCCACACACACACTCTCTCTCTATCTGTACACTCACTCTCTGTAGCCCACACACACTCTCTCCCTAGCCCACACACTCTCTCTCTCTAACCCACACATGCTCTCTTTGTATCCAACACACACTCTCTCTATCCACATACACTCTCTCTCTAGCCCCCACACACACTCTCTCTCTAGCCCACACACACTCTCTCTCTTGCCCACAAACACACGCTCTGTCTCTACCCCACACACTCTCTCTCTCTCTCTAGTCCACACACACTGTCTCTCTCTCTAGCCCACACACACTCTCTCTCTAGACCACACACACTGTCTCTCTCTCTCTAGCCCACACACACTCTCTCTCTAGACCACACGCACTGTCTCTCTAGCCCACACACACACACACACACACACACACACTCTCTCTAGTCCACACACATTGTCTCTCTCTCTAGCCCACACAAGCTCTGTCTCTCTAGCCCACACACACTCTCTCTCTCTAACAGACTCACTCTATCTCTGGCCCATACACCCACTCTCTGTCTATCTCACACACTCTCTCTCTCACACACAAACACTCTCTCTGGCCCATACACACTCTCTCTCTATATCCCATACACTCTCTCCCTCTAGCCCACAGACACTCTGTCTCTAGCCTACAGAATCTCTCTCTCGAACCCACACACACTATTTCTCTAGCTCACACACATACACAAACACACACTCTCTCTCTAGCCTACACACAGTTTCTCTCTAGCCCGCAAACTTGCTCTGCCCACATACACACACACACTCTGTCTAGCCAACACTCTCTCTTCATCTAGCCCACACACACACACACACTCTCTCTCTCTCTAACCCATACCGCTCTCTTTCTATCCCACACACTCTCTCTCTCTCTCTCTATCCACACACACTCTCCCTCTCTAGCCCATACACTTTCTCTCTCTCTCTAACCCACACATGCTCTCTTTCTATCCCACACACTCTCTCTATCCACATACTCTCTCTCTAGCCCACACACACTCTCTCCCTAGCCCACACACACTCTCTCTAGCCCACACACTCTCTCTCTCTCTAAGCCACACATGTTCTCTCTCCATCCATACACTGTCTCTAGCCCACACACACTCTCTCTCTAGCCCACATACACAGTCTCTCTCTAGCCCACACACACTCTCTAGATCACACACACAGTCTCTCTCTAGCCCACACACACTCTCTAGATTACACACACAGTCTCTCTCTAGCCCACACACACACACACACTCTCTAGATCACACACACTCTCTCTCTAGACCACACACACATTCTCCCTCTCTCTCTAGCCTACACATGCTCTCTTTCTATCCCACACATGCTCTCTCTCTATCCACACACTCTCTCTCTAGCCCACATACACACTCTCTCTCTAGCCCACACACACTCTCTCTAGCCCACACATTCTCTCTGTCTCTCTAACCCACACATGCTCTCTTTGTCTCCCACACACACTCTCTCTCTCTAGCCCACACACACTCCCTCTCTAGCCCACATACACACTCTCTCTCTAGCCACACACACACTCTCTCCCTAGCCCACACACACTCTCCCTCTAGCCCACACTCTCTCTCTAGCCTACAGAATCTCTCTCTCGACCCCACACACACTATTTCTCTAGCTCACACACACACACACACTCTCTTTCCCTCTAGCCCACACACGCTCACTCACTCTGTCTCTGACCCACACACACACACACACACAAACTCTCTCTCTAGCCTACACACAATTTCTCTCTAGCCCGCAAACTTGCTCTGCCCACATACACACACACTCTGTCTAGCCAACACTCTCTTCATCTAGCCCACACACACACACACACACACACTCTCTCTCTCTAACCCATACCGTTCTCTTTCTATCCCACACACTCTCTCTCTCTCTCTATCCACACACACACTCCCTCTCTAGCCCACACACTTTCTCTCTCTCTCTAACCCACACATGCTCTCTTTCTATCCCACCCACTCTCTCTATCCACATACTCTCTCTCTCTAGCCCACACACACTCTCTCCCTAGCCCACACACTCTCTCTCTCTAGCCCACACACACACTCTCTCTCTAGCCCACACACACTCTCTCTAGCCCACACACTCTCTCTGTCTCTCTAACCCACACATGCTCTCTTTCTATCCCACACACACTCTCTCTCTAGCCCACACACACTCTCTCTCTAGCCCACACACACTCTCTCTCTAGCCCACACACACTCTCTCTCTCTAGCCCACACACACTCTCTCTCTCTGTATCTAGCCCACACACACACTCTCTCTCTAGCCCACACACACTCTCTCTCTAGCCCACATACACAGTCTCTCTCTAGCCCACTCACACACACACACTCTCTAGATCACACACACACTCTCTCTCTAGACCACACACATTCTCCCTCTCTCTCTAACCTACACATGCTCTCTTTCTATCCCACACACGCTCTCTCTCTATCCACACACTCTCTCTCTAGCCCACACACACTCTCTCTAGCCCACACACTCTCTCTGTCTCTCTAACCCACACATGCTCTCTCTCTAGTCCACACACACTCTCTCTCTAGCCCACACACACTCTCTCTCTAGCCCACACACACTCTCTCTCTAGCCCACACACACTCCCTCTCTAGCCCACATACACACTCTCTCTCTTGCCCACACACACAATCTCTCTCTAGCACACACACTCTCTCTCTCTAGCCCACATACACAATCTCTCTCTAGCACACACATACACTCTCTCTCTAGCCCACATACACACTCTCTCTAGCCCACATACACAATCTCTCTCTAGCCCACACACACTCTCTCTCTCTAGCCCACATACACAATCTCTCTCTAGCACACACATACACTCTCTCCCTAGCCCACACACACTCTCTCCCTAGCTCACTCATAAACACACACTCTCTCTCTAGCTACACACACTCTCGCTCTAGCCCACCCACACACTCTCTCTTTCTAGCCCACACACTCTCTCTCTCTAGCCCACACACACTCACACTCTTTCTCTAGCCCACACATACTCTCTCTCGATCTAGCCCACACACTCCCTCTCTCTAGCCCACAAACACACACTCACACTCTCTCTAGCCCACACACATTGTCTCTCTCTCTGGCCCACACACTCTCTCTAGCCCATACACACTCTCTCTCTAGCCCACATACACAGTCTCTCTCTAGCCCACTCACACACACACACTCTCTAGATCACACACACACTCTCTCTCTAGACCACACACATTCTCCCTCTCTCTCTAACCTACACATGCTCTCTTTCTATCCCACACACGCTCTCTCTCTATCCACACACTCTCTCTCTAGCCCACACACACTCTCTGTCTCTCTAACCCACACATGCTCTCTCTCTAGTCCACACACACTCTCTCTCTAGCCCACACACACTCTCTCTCTAGCCCACACACACTCCCTCTCTAGCCCACATACACACTCTCTCTCTTGCCCACACACACAATCTCTCTCTAGCACACACACTCTCTCTCTCTAGCCCACATACACAATCTCTCTCTAGCACACACATACACTCTCTCTCTAGCCCACATACACACTCTCTCTAGCCCACATACACAATCTCTCTCTAGCCCACACACACTCTCTCTCTCTAGCCCACATACACAATCTCTCTCTAGCACACACATACACTCTCTCCCTAGCCACACACACTCTCTCCCTAGCTCACTCACAAACACACACTCTCTCTCTAGCTACACACACTCTCGCTCTAGCCCACCCACACACTCTCTCTTTCTAGCCCACACACTCTCTCTCTCTAGCCCACACACTCTCTCTCTCTAGCCCACACACACTCACACTCTTTCTCTAGCCCACACATACTCTCTCTCGATCTAGCCCACACACTCTCTCTAGCCCATACACACTCTCTCTCTAGCCCACATACACAGTCTCTCTCTAGCCCACTCACACACACATACTCTCTAGATCACACACACACTCTCTCTCTAGACCACACACATTCTCCCTCTCTCTCTAACCTACACATGCTCTCTTTCTATCCCACACACGCTCTCTCTCTATCCACACACTCTCTCTCTAGCCCACACACACTCTCTGTCTCTCTAACCCACACATGCTCTCTCTCTAGTCCACACACACTCTCTCTCTAGCCCACACACACTCTCTCTCTAGCCCACACACACTCTCTCTCTAGCCCACACACACTCCCTCTCTAGCCCACATACACACTCTCTCTCTTGCCCACACACACAATCTCTCTCTAGCACACACACTCTCTCTCTCTAGCCCACATATACAATCTCTCTCTAGCACACACATACACTCTCTCTCTAGCCCACATACACACTCTCTCTCTTGCCCACATACACAATCTCTCTCTAGCCCACACACACTCTCTCTCTCTAGCCCACATACACAATCTCTCTCTAGCACACACATACACTCTCTCCCTAGCCCACACACACTCTCTCCCTAGCTCACTCACAAACACACACTCTCTCTCTAGCTACACACACTCTCGCTCTAGCCCACCCACACACTCTCTCTTTCTAGCCCACACACTCTCTCTCTCTAGCCCACACACACTCACACTCTTTCTCTAGCCCACACATACTCTCTCTCGATCTAGCCCACACACTCCCTCTCTCTAGCCCACAAACACACACTCACACTCTCTCTAGCCCACACACATTGTCTCTCTCTCTAGCCCACACACTCTCTCTAGCCCATACACACTCTCTCTTGCCCACACACATTGTCTCTCTGGTCAAACACACACTCTCTCTCTCCCTCTAGCCCACACACACTCTCTCCCTAGCCCACACACACTCTCTCTCTAGCTCACACACACTCTCTCTCTAGGTACATACACTCTCTCTCTAGCACACACACACAGACTCTCTCAATCTCTCTCTCTGACCTACAAACACACTCTCTCTCGAGCCTACACACAATTTCTCTCTAGCCCACAAACTTGCTCTGCCCACAAACACACACACTCTGTCTAGCCAACACTCTCTCTTTATCTAGCCCACACACACACGCACACACTCTCTCTCTAACCCATACCACTCTCTTTCTATCCCACACACTCTCCCTCTCTATCCACACACACACTCCCTCTCTAGCCCACACACACTCCCTCTCTAGCCCACACACACTCTCTCTCTAGCCCACACACACTCTCTCCCTAGCCCACACATACTCTCTCTAGCCCACTCCTTCTCTCTCTCTCTCTAACCCACACATGCTCTCTTTCTAACCCACACACACTCTCTCTCTCTAGCCCACACATACTCTCTCTAGCCCACTCCTTCTCTCTCTCTCTCTAACCCACACATGCTCTCTTTCTATCTCACACACACTCTCTCTCTAGCCCACACACACACACACTCTCTAGATCATACACACATTCTCTCTCTAGACCACACACACATTCTCCCTCTCTCTCTAACCCACACCGCTCTCTTTCTATCCCACACACTCTCTCGCTTTCTATCCAAAAACACTCTCGCTCTAGCCCACACACTCTCTCCCTCTCTAACCCACACACACACACACTCTCTCTCTAGCCCACACACACTCTCTCTCTCTAGCCCACACACACTCTATACCTAGCCCACGCACACTCTCTCTGTAGCTACACACTCTCTCTATCCACACACACACTGTCTCTCTAACCCACACCACTCCCTTTCTATCCCATACACTCTCTCGCTCTCTATCCACACACACTATCTCTCTAGCCCACACACTCTCTCTCTAGGACATACACACACACTCTCTCCCTCTCTCTCTCCAGCCACCCCCGCCCCCCCCCCCCCCACCCACCCCGGCCCCCTGGTACACACACACACACACACACACACACTCTGTCTAGCCAACACTCTCTATCTAGCCCACACACTCTCTCTTCCTCTAATCCACACCTGCTCTCTTTCTAGCACACACACACACTCTCTAGCCCACACACACTCTCTCCCTCAAGCCCACACACACTCTCTCTTTCTAGCCCACACACTTTCTCTCTAGCCCACACACACACACACACTCTTTCTCTAGCCCACACATACTCTCTCTCGATCTAGCCCACACACTCTGTCTCTCTCTCTAGCCCACACACTCCCTCTCTCTAGCTCACAAACACACACTCACACTCTCTCTAGCCCACACACACTCTCTCTCTAGCCCACACACACTCTCACTCTCTAGCCCACACACACTCTCTCTCTCTAGCCCACACACATTGTCTCTCTCTCTAGCCCACACACTCTCTCTCTCTAGCCCACACACACTCTCTCTCTCTAGCCCACACACACACTCTCTCTCTGGTCAAACACACACTCTCTCTCTCCCTCTAGCCCACACACACTCTCTCCCTAGCCCACACACACTCTCTCTCTAGCTCACACACACTCTCTCTCTAGGTACATACACTCTCTCTCTAGCACACACACACAGACTCTCTCAATCTCTCTCTCTGACCTACAAACACACTCTCTCTCGAGCCTACACACAATTTCTCTCTAGCCCACAAACTTGCTCTGCCCACAAACACACACACTCTGTCTAGCCAACACTCTCTCTTTATCTAGCCCACACACACACGCACACACTCTCTCTAACCCATACCGCTCTCTTTCTATCCCACACACTCTCCCTCTCTATCCACACACACACTCCCTCTCTAGCCCACACACACTCCCTCTCTAGCTCACACACACTCTCTCTCTAGCCCACACACACTCTCTCCCTAGCCCACACATACTCTCTCTAGCCCACTCCTTCTCTCTCTCTCTCTAACCCACACATGCTCTCTTTCTAACCCACACACTCTCTCTCTCTAGCCCACACACACACTCTCTCTAGTCCACACACACTCTCTCCCTATCCCACACATACTCTCTCTAGCCCACTCCTTCTCTCTCTCTCTCTAACCCACACATGCTCTCTTTCTATCTCACACACACTCTCTCTCTAGCCCACACACACACACACTCTCTAGATCATACACACATTCTCTCTCTAGACCACACACACATTCTCCCTCTCTCTCTAACCCACACCGCTCTCTTTCTATCCCACACACTCTCTCGCTTTCTATCCAAAAACACTCTCGCTCTAGCCCACACACTCTCTCCCTCTCTAACCCACACACACACACTCTCTCTCTTGCCCATACATGCTGTCTCTCTCTCTAGCCCACACACACTCTCTCTCTCTAGCCCACACACACTCTATACCTAGCCCACGCACACTCTCTCTGTAGCTACACACTCTCTCTATCCACACACACACTGTCTCTCTAACCCACACCGCTCCCTTTCTATCCCATACACTCTCTCGCTCTCTATCCACACACACTCTCTCTCTAGCCCACACACTCTCTATCTAGGACATACACACACACTCTCTCCCTCTCTCTCTCCAGCCACCACCCCCCCCCGCCCCCCTGGTACACACACACACACACACACACACACACTCTGTCTAGCCAACACTCTCTATCTAGCCCACACACTCTCTCTTCCTCTAATCCACACCTGCTCTCTTTCTAGCACACACACACACACTCTCAAGCCCACACACACTCTCTCTTTCTAGCCCACGCACTTTCTCTCTAGCCCACACACACACACACACTCTGTCTCTAGCCCACACACACACACACACTCTGTCTCTAGCCCACACACACACACACACTCTGTCTCTAGCCCACACACACACACACACTCTTTCTCTAGCCCACACATACTCTCTCTCGATCTAGCCCACACACTCTGTCTCTCTCTCTAGCCCACACACTCTCTTTCTAGCCCACACACTCTCTCTTTCTAGCCCACACACTCTCTCTTTCTAGCCCACACACACTCTCTCTCTCTAGCCCACACACACTCTCTCTCTCTAGCCCACACACACACACACACACACTCTTTCTCTAGCCCACACATACTCTCTCTCGATCTAGCCCACACACTCTGTCTCTCTCTCTAGCCCACACACTCCCTCTCTCTAGCCCACAAACACACACTCACACTCTCTCTAGCCCACACACACTCTCTCTCTAGCCCACACACACACTCTCTCTCTCTAGCCCACACACACTCTCTCTCTCTAGCCCACACACACTCTCTCTCTCTAGCCCACAAACACACACTCACACTCTCTCTAGCCCACGCACACTCTCTCTCTAGCCCACACACACACTCTCTCTCTCTAGCCCACACACACTCTCTCTCTCTAGCCCACACACACTCTCTCTCTCTAGCCCACAAACACACACTCACACTCTCTCTAGCCCACACACACTCTCTCTCTAGCCCACACACACACTCTCTCTCTCTAGCCCACACACACTCTCTCTCTCTAGCCCACACACACTCTCTCTCTCTAGCCCACACACACTCTCTCTCTCTAGCCCACACACATTGTCTCTCTCTCTAGCCCACACACTCTCTCTCTCGCCCACACACACTCTCTCTCTCTAGCCCACACACACACTCTCTCTCTGGTCAAACACACACTCTCTCTCTCCCTCTAGCCCACACACATACTCACTCTTTCTCTCTCTCTCTCTCTCTCTCTCTCTCTCTCTAACACACAGACACGCTCTCTGTCTATCCCACACACTCTCTCGCTCTCACACTCAGACACTCTCTCTCTGGCCCATACACACACTCTCTCTTTTTTCCCACACACTCTCTCCCTCTAGCCCACAGACACTCTCTCTCAAGCCTACAGAATCTCACTCTCGAAACCACATACACACTTTCTCTAGCTCACACACATACACACACACACTCACTCACTCACTCTCTCTCTCTGACCCACACACACACACTCTCTCTCTAGCCTACACACAATTTCTCTCTAGCCCACAAACTTGCTCTGCCCACATACACACACACTCTGTCTAGCCAACACTCTCTCTTCATCTAGCCCACACACACACACACACACACACTCTCTCTAACCCATACCAGTCTCTTCTATCCCACACTCTCTCTCTTTCTCTCTATCCACACACACACTCCATCTCTAGCCCTCACAATCTCTCTCTCTCTAACCCACACATGCTCTCTTTCTATCCCACACTCTCTCTCTATCCACATACTCTCTCTCTCTGGCCCACACACACACTCTCTCTCTAGCCCACACACACACTCTCTCTCTAGCCCACACACACACTCTCTCTCTCTAGCCCACACACACACTCTCTCTCTAGCCCACACACACACACTCTCTCTCTAGCCCACACACACTCTCTCCCTAGCCCACACACACTCTCTCCCTAGCCCACACACACTCTCTTTCTATCCCACACTCTCTCTCTATCCACACACTCTCTCTCTCTAGCCCACACACACACACTCTTTCTCTAGCCCACTCATACTCTCTCTCGATCTAGCCCACACACTCTTTCTCTCTCTCTAGCCCACGCACTCTCTCTCTCCAGCACACACACACCCTCCCTCTCTCCAGCCCACACACTCCCTCTCTCCAGCCCACACACTCCCTCTCTCCAGCCCACACACTCCCTCCCTCTAGCCCACACACTCCCTCTCTCCAGCCCACACACTCCCTCCCTCTAGCCCACACACACACTCTCTCTAGACCACACACATTGTCTCTCTCTCTAGCCCACACACACTCTCTCTCTAGCCCACACATACTCTCTCTCTCTAGCCCACACACATTGTCTTTCTCTCTAGCCCATACACTCTCTCTCTCTAGCTCACACACACTTTCTCTCTCTAGCCCACACACACTCTCTCTCTAGCCCACATACACAGTCTCTCTCTAGCCCACACACACATACTCTCTCTAGATCACACACACACTCTCTCTCTAGACCACACACACATTCTCCCTCTCTCTCTAACCCACACCGCTCTCTTTCTATCCCACACACTCTCTCGTTCTCTATCCACAAACACTCTCGCTCTAGCCCACACACTCTCTCCCTCTCTAACCCACACATGCTCTCTTTCTATACCACACACACTCTCTCTCTAGCCCACACACACTCTCTCCCTAGCCCACATACACTCTCTCTCTCTAGCCCACACACACACTCTCTCCCTAGCCCACACACATTCTCTCCCTAGCTCACTCACACACACACACACACTCTATCTCTAGCTACACACATTCACTCTCTAGCCCACCCTCACACTGTCTCTCTCTAGCTCACACACACACTCTCTCTCTAGCTACACACCTTCTCTCTCTAGCCCACACACACACTCTCTCTCTAGCTACACACCCTCTCTCTCTAGCTCACATACACACACACACTCTGTCTAGCCAACACTCTCTATCTAGCCCACACACTCTCTCTTCCTCTAACCCACACATGCTCTCTTTCTATCCCTCACACACACTCTCTCTATCCACACACACACACTCTCTCTCTCTCTCTCTCTAGCCCAAACACACTCTCTCTCTCTGGCCCACACACTCTCTCTCTCTCTCTCTCTAGCCCAAACACACTCTCTCTCTCTCTCTGGCCCACACACTCGCTCTCTCTCTCTCTCTAGCCCAAACACACTCTCTCTCTCTCTCTCTCTGGCCCATACACTCTCTCTCTCTCTCTCTAGCCCCCACACACTGTCTCTCTAGCCCACACATACACTCTCTCTCTCTAGACCACACACAATGTCTCTCTAGCCCACACACACACACTCTCTCTCCAGACCACACACACACTCTCTCTCTCTAGACAACACACAATGTCTCTCTCTAGCCCACACACACACACACTCTCTCTTGCCCACACACATTGTCTGTCTGGTCAAACATACACTCTCTCTCTCCCTCTAGCCCACACACACTCTCTCCCTAGCCCACACACACTCTCTCTCTAGCTCACACACACTCTCTCTCTCTAGCCCACACACACTCTCTCTCTAGCTACACACTCTCTCTCTCTAGCCCACACACACACTGTCTCCCTCTAGTCTACACACACTCTCTCTCTCTCTAACCCACACCGCTCTCTTTCTATCCCACACACTCTCTCTCTCTCCACACAGACACTCTCTCTCTCTAACCCACACCGCTCTCTTTCTATCCCACACACTCTCTCTCTCTCCACACACACACTCTCTCTCTCTAACCCACACCGCTCTCTTTCTATCCCACACACTCTCTCTCTCTCCACACACACACTCTCTCTCTCTAACCCACACCGCTCTCTTTCTATCCCACACAGTCTCTCTCTCTAGCCCTCACACACTCTCTCTCTCTAGCCCACACACGCACACTCTCTCTCGACCACACACAATGTCTCTCTCTAGCCCACACACACACTCTCTCTCTAGTCTACACACACACTCTCTCTCTTTAGCCCACACACACATACTCTCTCTCTCTAGCCCACACGCACAAACTCTCTCTCTCTAGCCCACACACACTCTCTCTCTAGCCCACACACACTCTCTCTCTAGCCCACACACACTCTCTCTCTAGCCCACACACACTCTCTCTCTAGCCCACACACACTCTCTCTCTAGCCCACACACTCTCTCTCTCTAGCCCACACACACTCTCTCTCTAGCCCACACACACTCTCTCTCTAGCCCACACACTCTCTCTCTCTAGCCCACACACACTCTCTCTCTAGCCCACACACACACACACTCTCTTGCCTACACACACTCTCTCTCTAGCCCACACACTCTCTCTCTCTAGCCCACACACTCTCTCTCTCTAGCCCACACACACTCTCTCTCTAGCCCACACACACTCTCTCTCTAGCCCACACACACTCTCTCTCTAGCCCACACACTCTCTCTCTCTAGCCCACACACACTCTCTCTCTAGCGCACACACACTCTCTCTCTAGCCCACACACACTCTCTCTCTAGCCCACACACTCTCTCTCTCTAGCCCACACACACTCTCTCTCTAGCCCACACGCACAAACTCTCTCTCTCTCTAGCCCACACACTCTCTCTCTAGCCCACACACTCTCTCTCTCTAGCCCACACACACTCTCTCTCTAGCCCACACACACACACTCTCTCTTGCCTACACACATTGTCTCTCTGGTCAAACACACACTCTCTCTCTCCCTCTAGCCCACACACACTCTCTCCCTCTAGCCCACACACACTCTCTCCCTAGCCCACACACACTCTCTCTCTAGCTACACACTCTCTCTCTCTAGCCCACACACACACACTCTCTCTCTAACCCACACCACTCTCTTTCTATCCCACACACTCTCTCCCTCTACCCCTCACACACTCTCTCTTTCTAGCCCACACACACTCTCTCCCTCTAGCCCACACACACTCTCTCTTTCCAGCCCACACACACTCTTTCTCTCTAGCCCACACTCTCTCTCTAGCCCACAAACACTCTCGCTCCAGCCCATGCACTCACTCTCTGTCCCACACGCACACTCTCTCTTGCTCAAACTCTCTCTCTCTCCAGGCCCCACACACTCTCTCCCTAGACCACATGCTCTCTGTCTCTAACCCAGACACTCTCCCTCTCCAGCCCACACTCTCCCCCTCTTTTGCCCACATATACTCTCTCCAGCCTCCACACTCTCTCTGGCCCGCAAACTTGCTCTGCCTACAGACAATCTCTCTCTCTCTAACCCACATGCAATCTCTGGCCCACACATTCTCTCTCTCTAGCCCACACACACTCTCTCTCTAGGCCACACACACACTGGCTCTCTAACCCATAAACACACTCTCTCTATCCCACATACATTCTCTCTGGCCCAGAGACTCTCTCTCTCACCCACACACACTCTCTCTCTAGCCCACAATCGATCTCTCTCTACCCCCCACACATTCTCTCTCTAGCCCACAGTCTCTATCCCTCTCTCTCTCTCTCTCTAGCTCACACTCATTCTCTCTCTCTAACCCACGCTCTCTCTCTCTACCCAAGTCAGTCACGCTCTCTGGCTCGCACACACATACACACTCTCTCTCTATCCCACACGCACACTCTATCTTCCTAGCTGATGCGCACTCTCTCTCTGGCCAAACACACACTCTCTCTGCCTGCACACACTCTCTCTCTCCCTCTAGCCCACACACTCTCTCTGCCCGCACACACTCTCTCACTAGCCCACAAACACACTCTCTCTCTAGCACCCACACACACTCTCTCTCTAGCCCACACACACTGTCTCCCTCGGCTGCACACATTCTCTGCCTGGCCCACACTCTCTGTCTAGCCCACACAGAATCACAGTATCACACGGTGCAGAAGAGGCCCTTTGGCCCATCAAGTCTGCACCCACACGTGAGAAACACCTGACCTACCTACCGAACCCCATTTACCAGCACTTGGTCCATAGCCTTGAATGTTATGACGTGCCCAGTGCTCATCCAGGTACTTTTAAAAGGATGTGAGGCAACCCGCCTCCACCACCCTCCCAGGCAGCGCATTCCAGACCCTCACCACCCTCTGGGTAAAAAAGTTTTTCCTTACATCCCCCCAAACCTCCTGCCCCTCACCTTGAACTTATGTCCCCTCGTGACTCACCCTTCAACTAAGGGGAACAGCTGCTCCCTATCCACCCTGTCCATGCCCCTCATAATCTTGTACACCTCGATCAGGTCGCCCCTCAGTCTTCTCTGCTCCAATGAAAACAACCCAAGTGTATCCAACCTCTCTTCATAACTTAAATGTTTCATCCCAGACAACATCCTGGTGAATATCCTCTGCACCCCCTCCAATGCAATCACATCCTTCCTATAATGTGGCGACCAGAACTGCACACAGTACTCCAGCTGTGGCCTCACCAAGGTTCTATACAACTCCAACATGACCTCCCTACTTTTGTAATCTATGCCTCGATTGATAAAGACAAGTGTCCCATATGCCTTTTTCACCATCCCACTAACATGCCCCTCCGCCTTCAGAGATCTAATGGGCACAAACGCCAAGGTCCCTTTGTTCCTCAGAACTTCCTAGTGCCATGCCGTTCATTGAATACTTCCTTGTCAAATGACTCCTTCCAAAGTGTATCACCTCACACTTTTCAGGGTTAAATTCCATCTGCCACTTATCTGCCCATTTGTCTATCCCGTCTATATCTTCCTGTAGCCCAAGACACTCTACCTCACTGTTAACCACCCGGCCAATCTCTGTGTCATCCGCAAACTTACTAATCCTACCCCCCCCACATAGTCATCTATGTCATTTATATAAATGACAAATAATAGGGGACCC